>JAVIWB010006728.1:0-12182 GCA_031893035.1 Dermolepida albohirtum
CCAGCCCACTCCGGCGCGGGTGGCCACCGTCTTGTGGGGGAGCTTGGTGATCAGGGTCGCTTCGTTGTATGCGCCCACAACCTGCCGCGTCTTTGCAAGGGCGCGGCAGCCTCTTTCCACAAGCCATCTCTCCGTGAACCGGCTCAAAGCGTCCAGCCTTTCGTTCAGATCGTCGTAATTCCGATGATAGTCGTGGGTGGGCCCGTCGGAAATACCCCGTAGAACATCCTTCTCCCATGCCATGCCGATCACGACGCCGTAAGGGAAGTCGTCCCTTGCATCCTCCGGCAGCTCCCGCAAATCGGCGAAGCCGACAAGAGACGCGCCATGGGAAAGGAGCGCGGCTTTTAGTTCCTGGGTCAAGTTTGTATCGGTCTGCGGATTCATGCGGTTTCCTCCTTGCGCCTGCGTTATTTGTGCTATATGACGCCATTATTCTTCTTTCGCCGAGATCCAATCACGATGGGTGATGGACATAACGGTATCAGGCAGCAAAGAACAGATGGTATCACAAAGCCTGTCAATCACAGAAAAATGGGTGCAAAAAAAGACACGCCAGACGTGTCCTGCAATGCGCAACCTTTCTGCACGTCAGTATTCACGAAAGGTTATAAGGAAACAGCACAAACAGCACAATATGCGCTTCTGTTCTGCTCCACGGTATGCAGTTTAGGGGCTAGTCGCAGCAATTAACGCTGACACACATCCCGCTCCTTTCATGCTCCGAACAGCCGGAAGATTCCAATAGTCATTATATCCCATACCTTTTAAAAATACAAGCGTTTTAGCTCTAACATCATCGGAGGCGTCCAGCTATGGCGATCTTCCTCGTTTGGATTGCCTTTGCCGCGAATGGCAGGATAGTTCATACACCATATCCTCAATTTTCACAAAGCGGCTCCAATCGTCAGGAGAAAGCGTCGCCTTGAAATACACTATGTAGAAAATTACGGTGGAAATACGGCGGGCGTTGTGGTAAAATTATATAGGATATTAGCCTGTCTTTGGGCGATAAAGACAAAAAGTTAATGTTTCCACTAACTGAATATTCACGTTGTATTTTAAATATAAAAATCAGGAGGAGTTTCATATGATCAAAATGTTTACCGCATCCACACTGGAGGTCGATGACAAGGAGTTCGCTTTAAGCGAGATACTCGAACAGCTGGATCTGGAGCAAAATCAGCGCAAATATACCGCCGGGATGATGATCTGCCATTCGGATTTTATTGAAACGGGGGTTGCGCAGGAGATTGCCGGAAAGCTGCCTTTTGACGTAGTTGGCTGCACATCGCTGGCCAACATGGCCTCCGGAATGGATGATTCCCTGATGCTGTCCGTATCCATGTTCACCAGCGACGAAATACAATTTTCGGTATTCCGCGCCGACGACCTGTCTCAAAGAGACTCCGTCGCGAACGCTTATGCCGCCGCGAAAAAGGATGGCGATCCCGCTCTTGCGGTTATATTTAACCCCTTGGTCATATCGATAGCCCATGAACAAATCCTGTTTGATTTGGACGCCGCTGTAAACGGCGCGCCGGTTTTTGGCGCCGTCGCGACCGACCATACTGTGGATTACTCGACCTGCCACACGTTTTTTAACGCCGATATCTCCCAAACGGCGATGTCGGCCCTGTTGTTTTGGGGCGAGCTTGATCCTGTTTTCTGTTACTCCGAGATGTCGGAAAAGTATATTCAAAGGCAGCGGGCGGTCATCACAAAATCCCAAGGGAACATGCTGATGGAAGTCAACAATGTGCCGCTTTTGGAGTATCTGGAAACCATCGGAGTGACAAAAGGAAAAGGCGCGGAGGCGCTGGGGGGCGTTCCCTTCCTGATTGATTTCGGCGACGGCACTCATCCGGTAGCCCGGGGCGTTCACACAATTACCGAGGAAGGTTATGCGCTGTGCGGCGGCCTGATGCCGGAAAACGCCACCCTTGCCATTGGTTCTGTGGAGCATGACGACGTGCTCCGGTTGACCGAGCAGACTCTGAAGGCGGTGCTGGAAACCGGAAAAACGCAGGGGCTTATTATGTTTCCCTGCGCTTCCCACTATCTGGTTCTGGGGGCGCATTCTCAGGAGCAAAAGGAAATTATTAAAAAAATGGCCTCGGATACGCTTCCTTATCACCTCTGCTATTCCGGCGGTGAAATCTGTCCGGTCTATGATAATGAGGGGAAAACTCACAACCGCTTTCACAGCTATACATTTACGGCCTGTATCTTTTAGGGCAAAGCATGGGAACCAAGGATTTTTAGTTTGGAGTGGAACGCGTGGATGTCGGATATAATGGCTCCCAGTCAATAAAATATGAAGACCGGATTGCGGAGTTGGAGCGGGAAAACCGGCGGCTAAAGCGTCAGCTCAAGAATATTCAGGACATGTACAGAAGAACCGACGATCTTGCCATCGGGAAAAACGCCGTGGATCGTGTCCGGGAAGAAGAGCGCAAAAAACAGGAACGGTATATGCATTTGCTGTTGGCAAACAGCCCTGATATCATTCTGATGTTTGATCAGAATGGCCGGTTTATCAACTGCACCGATTCATTTTTGAAAATGGCCGGTATTCAGGGCTTTGGCCTGATTAATGGCAGACACTTCAAAGAGGTGTTCGTTAGTTATGGAGGCACGCAGTGGCAGGAAGAAACAGACCGCTTATTTGATGAGGTGCTGCTTGGTGAT
The DNA here is from genome assembly GCA_031893035.1 of Dermolepida albohirtum. Classification (NCBI taxonomy): domain Eukaryota; kingdom Metazoa; phylum Arthropoda; class Insecta; order Coleoptera; family Scarabaeidae; genus Dermolepida; species Dermolepida albohirtum. Next base: position 2,692 of record JAVIWB010006728.1, read on the forward strand.
CAGGCAAAAACCATGCTGGCCGCTTTTGATATCGGCGGTCACGGCACCCGCAGCTACCAAATCCATTCCGCGCCTGCCGTGGATGAAAATGGCATGATCGAAGGTTCGGTCGTACTTCTCCACGACATTACCAGCCTCTTGCAGGCCAAGGAACAGGCAGAGCAGGCGAGTATTGCCAAATCGGATTTTTTATCGAATATGTCACACGAAATGCGTACGCCTATGAATGCCATTATCGGTATGGCCAGCATTGCCCAAACCGCCGACAGTATGGACAAAGTCCGCTATTGTCTTGAGAAGATTGATAACGCTTCTATACATTTGCTGGGTGTTATCAACGATATCCTGGATATGTCAAAAATTGAGGCGGGGAAGTTCGAGCTTTCCCCCATTGCCTTTGACTTCGAAAAAATGCTGATGCGTGTTACCGGCGTGCAGACCTTCCGAATAGATGAGAAGAAACAGAATTTTTTTGTCCGGACGGACGCGAGCATCCCCCGTTGGTTTTTCGCCGACGATCAGAGATTGGTACAGGTTATTACCAATCTCCTGTCCAATGCGATCAAATTTACTCCGGACGGCGGCCGCATTGAGTTGACTGCCCGAAAGTGTGATGAAAAAGAAAAGCTCGTCCAACTGGAAATCGCCGTTACAGACAACGGCATAGGGATTACCGAAGAACAGCAGGGGCGTCTGTTTCAATCTTTCGAGCAGGCGGAGAGCGGGGTGACTCGCAATTATGGAGGGACCGGTCTTGGGCTGGTTATTTCCAAAAGCATTGTAGAGATGATGGGCGGGCGGATATGGGTGGAATCTCAGCCTGACAAAGGTTCCCGCTTTGCGTTTACATTATGGATGGAAACGGCGGAGGAAGAAAATCGAAAAGAATCGGCGAAATACCAGGATGTGGCGTGGAACGATATCCGTATTCTGGCTGTTGACGATTCAGAGGACGTGCTGGAGTATTTCAAAACCATCGGCAATTCTCTTGGCCTTCAATGTGATGTAGCCGATGGCGGAGAGCGCGCTTTGACCTTGATAGAAGAAAGGGACGAGCCCTACCACATTATTTTTGTTGACTGGATTATGCCTGAAATGGACGGCGTCGAGATAACGCGGCGAATTAAGGAAATATGCGGAGACAGCACGGTGGTAATCATGATATCCGGCGCAGAGTGGACCCGCGTCGAAGCGGAGGCTACGGCTGCCGGTGTGCAAAAATTTTTATCAAAGCCATTATTTATTTCGGATTTGACAGATTGCATTGCCGAATGTCTCAGCATTCGGCAGGAAGAGCATCCCATTCCAGAGTCGGATAGCATAGATGAAATTTTCAAGGGGAAATCCATTTTGATTGTTGAGGATATCGACATCAACCAAGAGATTATCAATGCTCTTTTGGAACCCACCGGTGTAACCATCTATTTCGCGGAAAACGGCGAGATTGCCTGCCGGATGGTACAGGAGCACATCGGGCTCTACGATCTTATTTTGATGGATGTCCATATGCCGGTGTTAGACGGATATGAGGCGACTAGAAGAATCCGGGCTTACGACCATCCATACACAAAGACCGTTCCAATTATCGCAATGACTGCAAACGTGTTCCAGGAGGATATCAAAAAATGCCTTGATGCAGGGATGAACAATCATCTGGGCAAACCGATTAGCCTGGAGGATGTAATCCGTAAATTGCGAGATTACCTGCATGACAGAAAATAGAGCATGAAAGATAAGAAAACAAGCAGGACACCGCGCCGTGTTTTGCTTGTTTTCTTAATGACATTGCCGCCATACTACACCTTTTCAGCCACATGCATGGTCAGGTAATTGCGGAATATCCGCTTGATTTTGCTGCGCCCCTCCTGCCGTATGGGAACACACATTCCGTTATAGAGTACGAAGTCCGTTTCGTTATACTCCTGAACATATTCCAGATTGACGATATAGCTTCTGTGACAACGCAGAAACGAAGCCGTTCCAAGCTCTTTTTCCAAATCTTTGATTGTTTTGCGCGTGGATTCGACCCCATCCTCCATATGAATATGACAAAGCCTGTCGAGGGTTTCCACATAAAGAATATCTTTGACAAAAACTTTCGTTTGCTGTTTGGGCGAGAGCACCAGCGTCCGGGCAAGGGAAAGCAGCTTATCACCACAGCGGTCCATCGCTTTTTCAACCTGGGAATAAGTGAAGGGCTTGACGAGATAATGCAGGGCGTTTACCTCAAAACCCTCCAACGCAAAATCTTTGCTGATTGTGCTGAAAAACAAAATACAATCGCTAAAATGCTTGCGCATGGCGCGGGCAACCTCGACCCCATGCTCGTTTTCCAGGAATATATCCATAAAAACAATAGAAAACGATGTGTGCTTCATGTTCCGAAGCAGTTCGGCGCCATGCTCAAATTCTTTTATTTCCGCGTCAAGACAGTGCCGGTCACAATACGCCTTAACCATCGTGCAAAGCCTTTTGCGGTCACCCGCGTTATCATCACATACAGCTATCTTCATATTGCACCACCGCCTTCTCTTTTATTATTTATCATTAATGTGAATCAAGGATTGAAGACGAGAACCAAACCACTTGTTTGCGCATAATAATTGATTTGCGCACTTTTTCGCGAATAATTATTGCATTAATTATTATTTCGCTTGTGTCAGCAAGATATAATTTCTGAGCGCCCTCGCCATATTGCATTTGTCATCCATAAAGATGACAAATGCAAGCGCACATGTATTAATTAATTCAGTTTACTTGTATATTTTCGTCCAAAATCGCTAAACAATTATTTTGCGTATTCGTTCCCTGTTCCAACTCTTGAATCACATCGATTTTTTAACACCACAGAGGCGCGAAACATTCCGTCTACCGTGCGCCACTCAAACTCGCCGCCGTATTTGTCGGCAACCGCACGGATGCTGGAAAGTCCCACGCCGACAGCATCCCGCTTGCCGGACATCAAAACTCCCCGGCGATACCGCAGCGGTTTGCACAGGCTGTTGTCCACATTGATAGCCAGCATTTTGCCGGTAGTACCGGCCGTAACGCGGATAATACGTTCTTCCCCCGCCGATTCCCCACGCAGCGCCTCCAGCGCGTTTTCCAGCAGATTGCTGCATACAACGCAGAGGTCAAGATCGGAAGCTCCCGGCTCCTCCGGCAGATCAACAGCGGTTTCGACCGTGATGCCTTCCTTCCGCGCCGCCGCGGCATACTGTCTGACCACACAATCCACCGCCAGGTTTCTGCACAGCGATTCTTCCGTTCCCGGTTGGGAGGCGCCCAGTTCCTCCAAATAAGCCCTTGCCTTTTCCGGGTCAGAGCTCAAAAGCTCGTGAAGCAGGGAAATATGATGGCGCAAATCGTGTTTTTTCATGCGGGCTTCGGCGATATCCTCCCGCAGAGATTCCAGTCTGTTGCGTTGCAATAGAAGCTGCCTGTCGGCATGATCCGCACGTTCCGCCATGAAATCCATCTGCCCGTGCAACGCCAATATTTCATGGCGCGAACGCGCGGCCTTGACACAGATTGCCGCGCCAAGAAAGGCGACCAACGCCGCTCCCCCAAGCTCGGGAAACCATCCGGTCAAAACCGGCTCGAAGGGCAGAAGCATAACGTTCATCAACAGCGATACGCCAAAGGCGGTGATTCCCGCAAGCTGAAGCAGCGGGTTCAGCGCTTTTTTTCTTGCCGCATATATTGTTGTCCCCAATAGATAGGCGATTAACAGCAATTTATATGTGCGTATCAGGCAAGAGTACACCATCATTCCGTTAAGGCTTCCGGCAAGCACGCCAACAAAAGCGGACACGGCGCACATTCCGGCTCCGCACACCGCCACGCAGCGGGAAACCGCGCCCGGAACATCGCACAGTCTGCTTTGCAGGAGCAGCACCATCAAAAATGTAAGGCAGTAGCATACATTTTCGATGCGGTACCACAACAGCGGGCCTGCCCACCCAATCGCGTGAATAATTGGATAGCAGATATATCCCACGAAGAACAGGCATGTCATTCCATAGCCCGCGGTCAGCGGTGTTTTCGTACGGAAACCGTCAATGATGAAAGCAAATCCGGCCAAAAGCGCCGCGAAGCAGAATACCGCGCGCAGTATAAGCCGCTTTCCGGTGATGGCGGAAACAGCCTCAGGCAGGCCGAACGCGGGGGGATAGACAAGCCCGCTGTAAAAATGGGAATAATCACTCGCCGCGATAATGATCTCGGCCTGCCCTCCCGCCCAAAAGGTGATTATGCCGGTCTTGATTTCGGGCTGATAAGCGTCAGGGTCCGGATTCCCCCGCTCCGCGAGCAGCGCGCCGTTTACATAAATGCGGCAGGAGGAATAAATTTCCGTAAACTCCAGCGCGTAGCTGCGCGGCGTTTCGGGTAATTGTATCCGGATGCGGTAGGTCGCGCTTCCATGCGGGTCGGCGTTAGGGTCGCCAAGCTTAAAGCCGCTGTGCTGCCCAATGTACACATAGGCGTCAGGCAGAGGCGGGTTTGTCTCGAAATCCTCGGGCGAAAGCAGCTTGTGCTGATAGAATTCCCAGCCCCGCGCCAAAAAGACAGCCGGAAGGGCACTCAGGCTGTCCTCCTCCAGTATAGTGATCCCGTTCAGCCCCGTATCGCCGGGATATGTATACTTGTTGTCGAAACGGTACAAAAGCGCGCAAAGCGCCGCCATGACCATGCCAACTCCAAGTAAAACAACAATTGATTTTATAGTCTGTTTTTGCATGGCCGCGCCTATTTTTTCCGCCGCAGGCGCAGAACCGAAATCAACGGCGCGGCGGCGGCCGTACAGATGCCCGCGGCTATGGGCCAAACATTGTTTGACTCCGTCGAATCGGGCGGCGGGGACTGCGTTAGTGGAGACTGGGTTTGAGGCGCCTGGTTTGCAATAACATTTTGCGCTGCGACAGGCAGCTCGGCAGCGGCGGGTATGATGGTATATTCTCCTCCCGCAACCAGCGAGAAGGAAAGCCGCCCGTCTTGGTGGTTATACCGCGCCGGAACATGAGCGCCCAGCGTGTCCACGCAGACAAGGTTATCGGTATCCTCGCCCGGCTCCGGCGCATAGGAGAAAAACACGTCGAACGCAACGGAAAACGAATCCGTCAGGGAAAGCCCGTCCAGATAAAAAGCAAGATACAGCGCGTTCCGTTCAGGCTTTTGCATGACGACCGTGAACAAACTGTCGTCAGCCATATCCAAGCCGTGCAGGAGCTCGGCGGGCAGTAAAAGCTGCACGCCGTTTTTTACAAAGGGAACCGCCGCGGAAACCTCCGTCAGCGCCGCGACGCGTTTGCCGGAAAGGGTGACAAAATCCGCGCCGTTTTGTTCCGCCACGGGCGATACCGCCAATGCCGCAACCGGCTGCGCGTCGGTTATGGGGGAGGCCGGCTCGGCTGCCTGTTCGTCAGCCTCGCCTTGCTGCTTCGGCTGTTCGCCGCTTCTGTCTTCGGAGAAGGCTGCGGCGGAATCATCGAGCTCCCGCTCCGATGATCGACCGGTACGCGCGCTTGTCCGCTCGGCTTGTGACACGGGCACGGGCGGAGAGGGCGGCGGCTCGGGCTGCTCATCCCGGTAATCGCCGTCCCGGTTGCCGCCCTTATTCCAGTAGGTAAGCTTTCCGGCCTCTATTCTTACCGCAAGAATATCGGACGTGCCCCGCACCAAGCCGGAGCCTTCCACCTCCAGTTGAAAATAGTATATTATGTCCATTTCCAGGGGGCCAAAGCTGATAGAAGAGCCATTGCCGGCAAAAGAAGTCGGCGCGGTTTCCTCCCAACTCTTTCCCTCGTCCGAGCTGACCCACAGCGTAAGCTTGTCCCATTGGCCGATTGCCAAGGGGAATGCCATTGATAATTTGTACGTGCCGTCCCGGTTCTTAGACAGCTTTAGCTGGCTGCCCGGCAGATCAGGCGGCACAGGCTCCATAACAATCAGCTTCATCTCCACCACGTATTCCTCTTCGCCGAACTGATACACGGGATAATACAGCGCAATATCATCGAGAACAGCTTGGTTTTGGGCCAGGCTAACCGTCCCGTAAATCACCTGCTCGCCCACCGATTCAGTATCATACAGCCGTTCGCCCCAATCCACATATAAGTAGATGATTCCAAATTGGTTGTCGTACTGATCGCACAGATACATGGGGTAAGAAGTTTCGAGAACCGGCTGAGAGCCGACAGTCGTGTATACCGTGGACACCTGCTCGGCTATGTACGCAACATCCCATATGGATTCCCCCGGATCTTTATCTTCATCCGGGTCATCTTCCGAATCGGCGGCATCCGTTTCTTCCTCCGCATCCTCTCCCGGACTCGACTTCGGCAATTCCAAAGGGGCGCCAAGCTCCGGGTCGGCGAACATCGGCAGAGGCGCGCCGAAAATCAACGCCGCGCAGACAAGCAGCGCACAAACCCTTCTCACGCGCAATCCCCATTTGCTGGCTGGTACCGTTTCATGATCGCCTATACAAATTATAGCGCATAATTTTTTTCTTTCAACCCATCAAATCATGGATTCATACATGGTTCATACACTTTGGGCTTTACCGCTTTTGAATTTGCGCGATATGTTTTTTAAGACCGGCCGGTCAACTCAAAAAGGCATAGGTAAAAATCAGAAAGAAGCCCATAAACCCAACAAAGGTGATTGACGAACAATCGCCCGAACCGTACAAGGAGGTACAATCATGGTAGTACAGCATAATATTCCCGCTTTGAACGCTCACCGTTACATGGGCATCAATAACAGCGGCATCAGCAAAAACCTGGAGAAGCTCTCCTCCGGCTACCGCATCAACCGCGCGGGCGACGACGCCGCCGGGCTTGCCATCTCCGAGAAGATGCGCGGCCAGATCCGCGGTCTTGCCATGGCCGAGCAGAACACCTCCATGGGCATCAACCTGATCCAGACCGCCGAGGGCGCGCTCAACGAGACCCACAGCATCCTCCAGAGAATGCGCGAGCTGGCTGTGCAGTCCTCCAACGGCACCTATCAAGATGAGGACCGCATCCAGATCACCAAGGAGTTCACCGCCCTGAAGGATGAGATCGACCGCATCGCCGATTCCACCCACTACAACAACATCAAGCTGCTGGACGGTTCCCTGTCGATCAAGACGGAGATGGAAACCTCCGAGGCGATTGCGGGTGTTGACGCCCTTGGGGATTCCGGTGTGGTGCTCAACCCCATCGATCTGTCCGTGATTGACTCGGGCATAGGCTATGTCGGCGCATTTAAGGACGCGGTGGACTCGGTGAACCGTTTCTTCTTCTCCACAATTAACCTCGATCCCGGCGGCACCCCGGCCACGGCGCAGAAGCAAGAATATGTCGGCATAGGGACGTATATCAATACCGCGGGTGCAGATGCAGTCGCTGCCGTGTATTCGTATGATCTTTCTGGTCTTACGGTAACTGCTTCTGGCAACCTCACAATCGGCGGCCAAGCTATTGCAATAGGCTCCGGCGCGACTGGTGTTGATACTGACACCGCAAACACTGTTGCCTTACTCGGCGATGGAATCGCATTAGCTCTCAACGGTGGCGCTGCTGGCACCGACTACACTTGGGCTTATAACAATGGAACCCTTACCGCCACAGCTAACACCGCAGGCGCGATCGGTACCACCGGCCCTACCGCTGCCCCTGGCGACGCCTCGGGTACAGGCGGTTACGCTACGCTTGCTGCTAATTTTACAAAATCTAACACCACTACCGGCAAAGAGGCGGTCCAGGGCTTTGTGAAGGACAACAAAATCACAATCGGCGGAGTGGATTTCGTTTACGGTGGTAGCGGCGCGAATGGTTTCACTACCTTTGATCAGCTTATTACCGCGCTGAACAGCTCCACCCTCAATCAGTACTGGAAGTTTGAAGCAGATGGCAACGACCTCGTCGCCACTGCAAAAGCCGCGGGCGTGATTGGCGATACCGGCGGCCAACCGCCAGCTGCTTTAAGCACTATTACCACTGACTCGAATTTTAGCGGTGTTGCTGCTTTCACCACCGCCGCCACTACTTCGGTTACCACGACAGGCGCTAGCGCAATTAAAGGCACCCAAAACAACGGCGCCATCATAGAGTTCACCTATACGGACCTCAACGGAGACGATCAAACGGTTACAATGACATACAGCGTAGCCGCCGATGGCTTCAAGTCCGACAAGCTCACCGGCCAGATGATCGCGGATATGCTGAACAACGGCAGCAAGGCCACCTCCATTTCAAATCTAAATGGCAGCTTTGCTATAGCCGACAGCGATAAGTTCTCCGACCTGTATGTAGCAACCTTCGAAAACAACACCATTACCATCAGGGCGAAGAGCGCCGACGAAAATGCCGCCATTGAAGGCAAACAGGATGTTTTGAACGCCGCTTCCACCGCCCCGTCGATGACCGGCTTCAATACAGACGCCGTTGATAAAGCGGAAGCGACCCTGACCTACATCGCCGGCGATCCGACAACCCCTGTCGTTGCCCTGCTCTCCACGGCGGGTACCGACACCGTTGGTCAACTGGCAAACGCGTCCGCGACCGAAAAAGCAACACCATGATTAACTTCAACGGCATTGCCGCGGCCGGTAAAACCAACGCCGACCTGCATGGCGGCGCGATCGATGTAAACGGTTTAAAGTTTGTCCTGATTGACACTGTCCAGGAGATCGGCGAGGATGTACAGGCCCTTCTCGATGCGGGCGCTGTCCGGGTCGATTACAGCGCATCCGATTCCCTCCAGGATATTCTTACCAATCTGGCGCAAAAAATCACCGATAACAGGGAAATCACCGGGCTCGAGGCATTTGTTACCGACAGCGACGCCACTGTTCCCTCCGGTTTCCTGAACATCGTTGAGACCGCGGACAACGCGAAAGCCAGATCCGGCGAAGGTCCTTTGAAGAATCCCCTCGTCGGAGAGAGCGGGACACATCTGAACCTGCTTGAAACAGGCAGCGTCAGCCTCGTAAATGTGGGCGCTGTAGCCAGCGAAACGACGGAGGTTGTCACCTCCGACGACAGCCTCGTGTTCCAGATCGGCGCAAACGGCAGCGATGACCAGCGGGTATCCCTGAGCATAAACTCGATGGATACCAAGAGCCTGGGTATAACAAGCACGGAGGTCGGCTTCACCAAGGTCACCGGTAAGTCCCTGGCCGACGCTTCCATCGACGACATCGACTCAGCCAACGAGGCTATCGACATCATCACCGGCGCGACCAACATGGTCTCCACCCAACGCGCCGAGCTCGGTGCTCTCCAAAACCGCTTGGAGCATACCCTGAACAGCTTGGGCGTCTCCAAGGAAAACCTCACCGCAGCCGAATCCAGTATCCGCGACGTGGACATGGCGAAAGAGATGATGGAGTTCACCAAGAACAACATCCTCGTTCAGGCCTCCCAGGCGATGCTGGCCCAGGCCAACCAGCTGCCTCAGGGCGTGCTGCAGCTTCTCAGATAAGCGGCAAAACGGCTCAA
>JAVIWB010006729.1:0-121753 GCA_031893035.1 Dermolepida albohirtum
AGCAATAAACTTGCGTATACCGGGATGTTTCTTTTCTGTGACAAAATTTTTATGAATTTTGGCAATTTAAATTGTCTTTTTTGGAAATAAATTTCCAATAAATCCCAACGTTCTCAAGCGTAAATGATTCATTTCTTCAGTGGAGATAATATACTGAATTTTGTGACAGAATAGAATGACAAAAGTATTGCCAGATTCGAAATAACCGATGGTTCAAATTTAAACCGATAGATAGCCCACCCGATATAAGACAAATATTCGATGTAAAAGAAATGGGAAAAAGGAAGAAAGTCAGACCAAGAAGGACATATAAGGAGGGATTCGAACAGCAGTTGATAAGAGTAGAATAAGATGGGAAAATATAAGAGTTAGTTAACGACACTGAAAGGTACATGAATTCGCAGAATTAAATAAGTAAAAATGAAGTATGGAAGCTTATGTGGAGTGATCAATTTTTTAATTTCTATTTATAAGGAACATTCTGTATAATTCAAAGGATACGATTTTAGTGAATATTTACCAAAAATTTAAAACTGGGTATGTACATATACCGAAAATATGCATATACTACATTATTGTAGTGCTGGTTTCAGGCTTCAATTAGTCAAAATGAATAACTTAATATTACTTGTTAATTCTCTTTAAAATGATATTCGAACTGACCATTAGGTCTTGGATTTCGGTTAACTCAGGTGTTGTTGTTGGGCTTGTGTTAGATCTTTTTGAAACTCAAAGAATAATTTAGGATATAACTGAATGTGATAAGTGTAGGAATAAGCTAATTATATACAATCTATCTGAACTGACGAATGGCAATAAAACTGATCAAACTGCTGCCAATATTGTATCTGTGAAAAATGTTTTAACTACTGTAGATGTCTGTATGGAGCAAAATTAATCTATAAGAGTGGATAAATTTAATCCAACCTAGAGACTAAGTAAAAGGCTTATTAAAGTGAGTATCTTACTTTAATTTGGAAATAAATTTCCAATAACTCCCAACGTTGCTCAAGCGTAAATTGATTCATTTCCTTCAGTGGAGATAATATACTGAATTTTGTGACAGAATAGAATGACAAAAGTATTGCCAGATTCGAAATAACCGATGGTTCAAATTTAAACCGATAGATAGCCCACCCGATATAAGACAAATATTCGATGTAAAAGAAATGGGAAAAAGGAAGAAAGTCAGACCAAGAAGGACATATAAGGAGGGATTCGAACAGCAGTTGATAAGAGTAGAATAAGATGGGAAAATATAAGAGTTAGTTAACGACACTGAAAGGTACATGAATTCGCAGAATTAAATAAGTAAAAATGAAGTATGGAAGCTTATGTGGAGTGATCAATTTTTTAATTTCTATTTATAAGGAACATTCTGTATAATTCAAAGGATACGATTTTAGTGAATATTTACCAAAAATTTAAAACTGGGTATGTACATATACCGAAAATATGCATATACTACATTATTGTAGTGCTGGTTTCAGGCTTCAATTAGTCAAAATGAATAACTTAATATTACTTGTTAATTCTCTTTAAAATGATATTCGAACTGACCATTAGGTCTTGGATTTCGGTTAACTCAGGTGTTGTTGTTGGGCTTGTGTTAGATCTTTTCGAAACTCAAAGAATAATTTAGGATATTACTGAATGTGATAAGTGTAGGAATAAGCTAATTATATACAATCTATCTGAACTGACGAAAGGCAATAAAACTGATCAAACTGCTGCCAATATTGTATCTGTGAAAAATGTTTTAACTACTGTAGATGTCTGTATGGAGCAAATTTAATCTATAAGAGTGGATAAATTTAATCCAACCTAGGGACTAAGTAAAAGGCTTATTAAAGTAAGATACTTCATTATGATGATGTGACAAAAGCTTTTCGTAATTGTCGTAAGGAATATCCATTACTTCAAGTCTGTTTGCCATCCTAAAAATAGAATACTTTTTCAAATGTCTCTTTAGAGAAGTGATGAAACTGAGAGAACGCCTAGTGAATATGAACTTCGGATTCAGAATTATAACGATATTCCTGAAATTATTAAAAACTTAATGTTAATTCGGTAAATTAAATCAGCCCAACAGATCCGTTTTACTACTGCATTGTTATTATAAAAACGTTAACGATTGGCGGAGTAAGTTGGACGTACTTTACATTTCTCATTTTCTTCACTAAAATGTGGCTTAATGCGGATATTATTGACTCTGTACTTTTTTAACACATGGATCAATAAGTCCCGAGACTAACCCATAGATGGCGCTCGTAGTAAACCAGTAACCACGTCTTTCTAGAGTACTAACCTTTGCTTGAAACGTGTCAAAATTTTAAGTCGATCGGACCAGAAACAGCTGAGTTATCGAGGTTGGAGTAAAGTCGTTTTGTAGTTTGTTTAAACAATGGAAAAAACCGAGTTTCGTGTTCTGATAAAACATTGTTTTTTAATGGGTAAAAACACCACGCAAGCAAAACAATGGATTGAAAAATGTTACCCGGACTCTTGTCCATCAAAAGCAACGATTTGTCGGTGGTTTGCCGAGTTTAAACGTGGTCGTACCGACACAAATGACGCGGAACGCTCGGGTAGACCTGTGGAAGCCGTTACACCGGAAAATGTGAGTGAAGTGACAAAAATTATAATGAAAGATCGTAAAGTGAAGCTCCGTGAGATTGCTGAGATGACACAGATATCATATGGAAGTGTATTTACTATCCTTCATGAAAAATTGAGCATGAAAAAGGTTTTTTCCAAGTGGGTGCCGCGATTGCTCTCGATGGAACAAAAACAGCAACGAGTCGATGATTCAGAAAGCTGTTTATCGCTATTTACTCGCAACAAAAAAGATTTCTTGCGTCGTTACGTGACCATGGACGAAACATGGATACATCACTACACTCCAGAGTCGAAGCGGCAGTCATCTGAGTGGCGCACAGCTGGCGAAAGCCGTCCGAAACGTCCGAAAACGCAGCAGTCAGCTGGCAAAGTCCTGGCGTCAGTTTTTTGGGATACACATGGCGTGATTTTCATTGACTACCTCGAAAAAGGTAAATCGATCAACAGTGATTATTATATTGACTTACTGGTGCTTTTGAAGGAGGAAATCGCAAAAAAACGACCGCACATGCAGAGAAAAAAAATCCTTTTTCACCAAGACAATGCACCCTGCCACAAGTCGATGAAAACAATGGCAAAATTGAACGAATTGAGTTTTGATCTGCTTCCCCACCCCCCATATTCGCCAGACTTAGCCCCCAGTGACTACTGGCTCTTTGCTGATCTTAAAAAAATGCTCCAGGGAAAAAGATTTGGCTCAAATGAGGAGGTCATCGCTGAAACTGAAGCTTATTTTGAAGCGAAAGATAAATTTTTTTATAAACATGGTATTGAAAAATTGGAAAAGTGTTGGAACCATTGTATCACCCTAAAAGGTGATTATGTTGATGAATAAAAAAAAGTTTTGCAAAAAAAATGTTGTTTTCATTGTTAGTCTCGGGACTTATTGATCCATGTGTTACGATCGTTAGAAAAGACAGATACCATGAGTTAGTAGAACGAGTTGGTGATGAACTTTTAATTGCGGCCTCGAAGTATTTACGTATTATTTCATGTGATATATCTGTTGTTTCTACATTAATGCCTTTCATATGTACTGTAATCATGAAATGTTTACTTTCTGTTGTCATTTATTGAAGTCCCTTATTGAAAGTACTTGACAAAAAATTAGTGTTTTCTTGTAATTTTAATTGTCCTAAATTCGATGGTTATGCAAATTGTATTGAAAGAAAAAACTTAGTGCTACAAAATTTTATGAATACTATAAGCTTAAAACAATACAATCACGTAATTGATAATCAAAGTGGCAGAACTTTCAATGTATTTGTTTCTAATATCGAGTGCTCCTCTATTTGTTTCGCAGAATTCGGATAGTTTGTCTCCTTTAGATCGTTATCCAGCTCTTAATGCATCATTAAACATTTTGAGAACCAAACGACATATTAACTTGTGCTGACTATAAAAAAATCTCGTTTTCTCAGGGAAACAGATTGGTTTTGCTTAAAGACTTATTCTGACGTGAAGTACGCAATTTCTACGATTTGCAACAAAATTTATTCTTATATAGGGAAATGTGGTCTACGTAGTTCTTTCTTAACCCTGTCACCTTAATGCTTGTATTTTAAATGATATTTTGCTATATCTGATTTTTCAACAGAAAAAGTGTTGAAAAATCAGATATAGCAAAATATCATTTAAAATTCGATTTTCACTGTAGACATGACGACATTCTTAATTTCTTTGAAACGCAACTATGTTGTTTATCTCTGTGAACTATCAACAGTAATCTTCAATTTTTATAGCTTGATGAAATCGTGTTGTCGAGGAGAATCTCAAAATATAAAAAGTTCATGTTCCATTAAAAAAAGTATAACTTTAGCACATCCCAATTTTTTAGACTAGCCAATGTATTTAAAAGTGACTTCATGCCGAAAGTTATATTTCAATATTTTTATTAACTTGACAGAGATTTACATGGTTACATACTTTTGCATGTTAAAAATGGTTTGCTAACTTCGTTTGGGAGAAAGATATCGAAGATGTTCGTCACTCTGGCCGACTAGTGCCTATAGATGTCGACTAAGTAGCTGACGTAATTGATTCTGGGCAATAAATCGCAAACTAGAAAGTCGCAGGAAGGCTAAATATGTGTATATCAATCGACAGTTTCAAAGCTCCTACATAAGATTTAAATGGTGAGAAAATTTGATATTTGGGTTGTACCGAGAAGTTTGAAAAAAATTTAATGGATCGCAGATCTGTTTGCGATTCACTACAGAAATGCTGCAAAAGCGAACCACCCGTGACGCTAATAGAAACTGGTGACGAGCATTAGATCGTTTAAAATAACGAAACAAAAAAGGTCCTGATGAGCCATATCAATAAAAAGTCTTCACGCGAGTAAGGTCAGCTGCTAGAAAAAGTTTAAATAAACAGCAATTAAAATTTAAAAATGCGGTAATTCATTCATTTTACGTTCAATAATATACAGCAAGAAAATTATTTAAACGTATGATAACAAACAACACAAATTTATGAATAAAAATTCTAATATAGGTAGTGCTTCTATAAAGTTCTGTGAGAAAGTATACTTATAGATAGAACAGATAAACGCGAATGAATATTTCAAAAACATAATTACAGTGGAAAACCATTCATTTAATATAAGACACGAATATCTACAATGTTAAAATTAATTTACATGGCTGCCAGTTATCATAACGCCAGTTACAATTATGTCATATTTAATTATTGGTATATTTTTTCAATAATACAACTGGTGTGGAAAAGCGCAGCAGTAGCAGCTATTTAACGCTCTGTTCTTTCTAATTGAAAAGATCCCCTAGACATCGCGTCAACACAGATCAATTCGAATGGAAAGAGAAACATTGGGCCATGCAATTTTCTGCACACCCCGTCGCGCCGTAGCCGTGTAATTAACTATCGTTGAAGAAAAATAAGCCACCTTTCGGTGAAGATAATTATAAGAAGGATGGATACGTGGCTGAAAAAATCAATATCTCTCAGTTATAATACGCCTTAGAAGAGGTCTTTCAAAGATTATTGAAGATTATGTCGAATATAAACGGCCAGGAGGGAAATTGACGGGAAAATTCCTTTCTATTGTTGATTTGTTTTTAACGAGTGGTATTTAAAAACATTTAGCTTAAATTTTCCATTATGTATTAAAATAAGAACATGCAGGGTATAATATGCTCTTACTTTGAAAAATTAGAAACAAAATCACAAGAAAGATATCTCACCTTTACACAACAAAATAATAATAATCCTCTTAATGATTTATAAAATATGGAAAACTATTACAGAATACACATAATATTTATTAAAAAACTATTTAATTCCTTTCTGAAGCTTTTAATATTTGTAGCAGTCTATTAAGCCATTAAGGCGATGATTGTAAATAAAATTGATACGTCCTGAAAATTTTATACATTGATCGACTTTTTAAAATATAAAAACGAATTTCATAATGTAAATTGATGGTAATGCTACTATCTTAAGGTAAGAGAATGTCATCTTACAAATATTCTGTACGTTTTATGTGCGACAGAAACATGCATAGTAACACGTACGAAGAACAAAAATATTACATTATTTCGAACCTTTTAGTGGAAAGCATATCATTATCAATACGCTACAAAATAAATCTGTATGCTGTTCCCAACTTAGTGTAGAATCAAGAGTTAATCTTAACATTCTGGATGATTCTGAGTAATTGACAGTGAATCCGTCAATAATTAAATATTTATCTTCGTTTATATACTATATACATTGAAATAAATTGAAGTAAATGAAATTGTTAAGAAAATTATAAACACTACATGTACATATTTGATAACATTATTGATACATACATAATATAGGTTAGTAGACCATATATGTGTATTTACCTGCAAAAAAGATATTAATAAACATAAACGTTTTAATTCGGAAATATTTTTAATAGCTATTTGTCAGCTGTTCAGGAGTTAAATAATTTAATCTTTGTTACGATAACGATTTTTTCATGTTAAAGAAAATCTTAGTGTTCGTAAACTTTGAACATTCAATAAATATAAATAAATTGCTCAGGGCATTGAACAGATTCATGATCTCAGAGAAATCAATCTAATTAATAAATGGTAGATGACAAAGAAACAGAACAACCTTAGTTAGGTAAGGAGATCCGTTGTTCACTTAGCTGTTTAACTTAGGACTGGCGAAAATCATCGTATGTAGGACAGGGAACGCTACTAAACAGGAATCACAAATGTTCGACTTATACGAATGATATGTTGATAATAAAGAAAGAGAACTAAGGGACATGACAGACCAATTGATAGTAACAGCTCAAATTTGATTTAAAGATCAATAACTAAACGGGAGAAAGCCAATAAAGATTCAATTACATTATATTGTTAAATCTAAACACCTGTCATGGAAAGCTAAGAAGAGTTTACACACAACGGTCAACCAGCCTATTTTATTCTACGAATACATGAAAAGGAATCTATAAAATAAGATCGCAATATGGAAAAGACAGATGCCACATGAAATTTATGAAGGGAAGAAAATAAACTCGGTTTTGGAGAGTAAGACGAACCAAGAAATTTACAAGTTATACAACATAAAAGTTGAAACAACTTAAGATAGTTGATTATAGAGGTTGGAACAATTTGAATGCATGGACGAAGTAAGAGTGGTAAGAAATATAGCGCGGAGAAAACCGAAGAAACAGAGAAAGGTAGTGATGGAGGATATCGTAGAAATAGGAATTGAAAGCGAAAGGGAAGCAGCAAGGGACAGACAGAAATAGAAAGAAATCATTCGGTTATAAGCTTAAAAAGTCGGATTAAATAACAAATAAAGATATATACGTGCATTTATTATATTGAGTTGAGTTATTCATATTGATGTATGTGAATATTATTATTAGTAACTAAAACGAAATTAATATTAGAAAATTACGTCAATATTAGAATCCTATTGCGTCTATGAAAGAACGAACATCATTGAATTGGTTAGGCTTTAAAATCTGATATACACATATATATTTTTATTTACTTAAAACACTGTGAAACTCGATGTTCTTAATGACTACAGATACCAACGTATATTATGGCCAACATATTATATTTCAAGACAGGTTCGCACAGTCAATCGCCTGGGTCAAGTAATAATCTCTCCCACGCGGCCGCTAAATTTCGGGGACAACAGAACCACTTATAACGCTCCAGAATATCGTGACACCTTTTGTTAATTATATAGGACTAATTTCACATAGAATCTAAACAATTTCGTTGAAGCATGTCGTAAAAAGGTAATATAGTCAAATCATTTTCAAATGTAAGATATTTCATTGTGTTTAATAAATTGTCACTTAGGTAATAATATGAAAATTATTACATATATTAGTAAATAATTCTAAAATTTGTTAAATATTTAAACATAAACTGTATACAGTAAGTGATTGGATATGAGGCGTAGGTATTCGTATGCAGCAGAGAGAAAATAGAGACTTACGA
The DNA here is from genome assembly GCA_031893035.1 of Dermolepida albohirtum. Classification (NCBI taxonomy): domain Eukaryota; kingdom Metazoa; phylum Arthropoda; class Insecta; order Coleoptera; family Scarabaeidae; genus Dermolepida; species Dermolepida albohirtum. Next base: position 8,085 of record JAVIWB010006729.1, read on the forward strand.
CTTATTAGCACTGGAAATATGCCAACAAACCATAACTTTCTAACGTAACATCCACTGGACGAATGCGTGATGTACTGCATTTCTACGTAGTACATCATGTAGTAAATGTAAAGTCACCTTTACAGATAGATATGTGATGATACGAGTAAGTAATGTATTGGGCTGGCGGAAAAGTAATGACGTATTTTTATGTTTTTCATAGCTCAATTGTTCTATAAAAAAGATCTATCTATTACATATTGCCCGTTTTATTCAACAAAATTTTTCCATATTTCGCCGAGTTTCATAATTTCACAGAAGGACCTATTTTTATCGCCGAAAAACTTTTCAAGGATTCATAGCCTCTCATCTGAGTTGGACTTTACATCACGCTAGAAGTTTTAAAGAAAAGAAACCAAGTAGAAATCTGAAGGCGCAAGGTCCAATGATTTTTGACAGGCGATCAAACTTGTATGTGGTTTCGCGTAGTCATGATAAAGCACAACTCCCTTTCAGATAAAGAAGCCCTGAATGTATATGTATGGTGGATTCGTTCATACTGTTAGATTTCTGACAGTACGCATTGTTTCGTTCTTTAGCAGGAACTCGAAAAACAAGGCGCCTTTAAAATTCCTCCACATAAGAGAACAACCTTTCTCTGATGAATGTCTGCTTTTAATAAAGTTTCAGACGAATCTTCACGTCAAAACCAAGACCACAGCATTGTTGCTAACACGGACTGTTTACAACAATATTCTCGTCAACAATTTAAGTCGTCTCAAAAAAAAAACACTTTTTATTATCATATTTAAATAAAAAAATATTTATATGGGCCCCAAGTGAACTTCATGAGCAACCCAATCGTCAAGCCTGTTTATATAATCTAGATTTTGATAGATAAAAAAAATATCGTTTGTATCAAGAAAACCTACGAAGTTACTGTACGAGGATAGTTTGACAAGTAGTGAGAATGACACATAGGTGGCGCTCTAATTGGTAAAATAAATGCACTGTAATTTAGGCTGCCTATTTATATGTTTATATTCCGATATTTAGATAAATCGGTTGATTAGTTTATTTTTGACAGCTGATTGAAAAAGAAGCAATACGTTGCTTTGTTAAAATGGAAAAAGCAGAGTATCGTGCGGTGATTAAATACTTCCTAATTAAGGGCATGCCAGCTACCGAAATAAAAGATAAGTTACGGGAAACATTATGTGAATCTGCTCCATCATCCGCCACAATAAGTAGATGGGTAAATGAATTTAAACGTGGCAGAACAAGCTGTGTTGATGAAGTGCGCTCTGGAGCACCCAAAATCGTGACTTCTAAGGAAGTGATTATAAAAGTCCATAATATTATTATGCAAGATCGACGACTCAAAGTGAGGGAGATTGCAGACATGGTAAACATTTCAACAGAACGCGTACATCACATTTTAATGAAAGAATTGGGCCTTTCCAAGCTTTCGGCAAGGATGCCACGATTGCTTACGACTGATCAAAAGTTCACTCGTTTGCGCATTTCCAATGAGTATTTGGACCTTTATAAGCAGAATCCGGTTGATTTTTGTAGGCGATTTGTTACTTGCGATGAAATTTGGATACACTACAGTACACCCGAAACTAAACAACAGTCGAAACAATGGTTAGAACGCGGTTCTGCACCTCCAAAGAAAGCGAAAACCACTTTATCGGCAAACAAGGTGATGGCATCAATTTTTTGGGATTCAAAGGGCATTTTGCTCATTGATTACCTTCAGAAAGGTGCCACAATAAACGGACAATATTATGCAGAACTTCTACAAAAATTAAATGATGAGATTCGTGCTAAACGGTCAGGAATGGCAAAGAAAAAGATTCTGTTTCACCAAGACAACGCTCCCTCGCATACCAGCACAGTTGCGATGTCCAAAATCCACGAGTTGCATTTTCAAGCACCACATGCACCTTATTCGCCGGATCTAGCCCCTTTCGATTTCCACCTTTTTCCAAAATTGAAAACGGCACTAGGTGGAAAGAAATTTTCGTCTAACGACGAGCTTATCATCTTCGTAAATGAGTATTTTGCAAGCCTTCCGGAATCGCATTTTAGAGATGGAATAAGGGCGTTGGAGCACCGTTGGAATAAATGTATTGCTCTTTTAGGAGAATATATTGAAAAATAAAAATTATTTTGTATTTAAAAAATTCGTTTTTCTTTTCTATTCTCACTACTTGTCAAACTACCCTCGTTTTTATTATATTATATATAGTATTAGAGTATAATAATATTTTCTATTCTGCAAATATAAATAAAATATATTTTCAGGTTCTATGTCAGTAATTAAATATCCATGGCTAAATATCCAAAAAGACTCATTCCTAATCTCTTTGTCCTTGCACACCCATCATCAACAATAGGTATAATTGCTTTAATTTCTTAATTGCATCAGATTTTGTTCGCATTCGAAATCTCTTTAACCATTCATTTACTAGTGAATACGGAGAAGATCTGTTTCTGTACGACTTAGACGTTTATTATCATATTATTGTATATTGTAATATTCTATATTGTTCCTTTGTTAAAAATTTTATCACACGATGACATTACGAGCCTAAAATTTAATTTACGTTTGTTGTGCAATGCATCAATAGTAGCACATTGCGAAATATGGTGCAACAATATAATTGTATTTAAATGCACACACAGTTGACTAATTATGGAAACTTTAATATATTTAAGTGCTTTTGGAAATTCGCTGTCGATGATCTGCTCACTATATCAATCAAACTTTTACTAATATAGAGAATTAGATATGTCATCGATAAGCAAGTTTAGATACGACCTGAATATTTAGCAATTAAAACATGAATCCACCCTTCTAATAAATTTTATTATAAATTTTCTAATAAAATGTATTAATTTGGATCTTTGATATTTCGCGTTGTATACTCTTAGAGAATCAACCAGATATTATGCGAATCCTACTAATGGTTTCCTGTTAAACATCTTATGTCTTTCACAATATACTTTATGACTTACTTCTTCTTCACTTATATGATAAATCTTACTATTTACAGTTTAGTTATTATCAATACTTACAAGTAATTTCCTTAACCCTCTAATGGCACGAAACTTCTTTCTAAATACTATAAGATTTCAGTCAGCACCAATAATCAGAGCTTCTTTACTATTTCAAAAAATTTGAACTTTTACAAACATTATTATTACACTGATCAACGCAGTTTTTTTTTCTTATGAACTAGTATGTGTATCTGATTATAAAAGTAGTTTCAGGATTTCTTCATGTCAGGAATTTGAGAAACATATATTATTAAAATAGTACTTCCTAAAAATATGTTAAATTTTAAAATATTTGAAGATATATTTTAGTTAAGCAATTTAAATGAAAAATATTTCATGAAATATAGCACTGCCTAATATTTTTTGTCATGTTCGAACACGTCTCAACAAATACCTTTATTTGCTTTAAGACTAAATTAGAAAATTAATGTGCTACGTAGGTATAGATCAAATTCAATGATTTTGTGATAGCCGTTTTTATCAACAATATCACGCACATGTGTAAATAACCCCAACAATTTTTGTTATGCGTGCGGAGAAATCACTAGCAGCTTAGGCGAATTATCATACATTCAGTAGATAAAGCGTATTATCTCAATTTTAGTTCAAAAGCCATGACAATTCATATACTTGTTTTCCACGATGGGCTCTTATTTTGCGAAGCTATATAAATAAATAAGAACCTAAGGTATTCCCCGTGTATTAATTAATTAGTTTTGGTTCGGGTAGGTCTAATTCGTTCCTTTCAATTAATGCGCATAAACTGGTATCCTTCAAAAGAGTAGAATCAGAAGTTTTCTCGTAAGCTTCAATATGTATGTACGTAAACAGATAATTTGTATGACACGCAGCTAAAAACACAATGGAAAAATAATATTTGTAATTCTAAGATGAATAAAATTATTTGATAGATGTATGATGCGATTATGCTTCCCATCTGTCGCTTCTAAGCAGTTAGGAAAGTTTTTTCTAACCGATTAGGACACTTTTTTATGCGCATATGTGTTATAATTTATACCATATTCCGTAACATTCATACATCTCAGTCAATTTCACTCGCAGTTGTGGCACCACATCTAAAACTATAATGTAACTCCTTAAAATAGCATCAGGTTGCCAGATGCTTGAAGCAATATTACTATCACCATTTTTCTTTCAGCTGTAAAAGTACAGAGAAAATTGTAAAGCTTTACAAACAAAAAAATAGTGATTGCGGAATATAACAATATATTTATATTTCCAAAATGTATCATTTTTTAAAGGTGTACCTGAGAAAAGAGCTACGGAAAGTTCCGTTAATGACTCAGATCACATGGAAGATAAAAAATGCATGATACAGAAATTTATTGATAAAAGAATTAACAAAAAGAAAAATGCCAAGAGCTGCAGATGAAGAGAACGAACTCATTAAGATGTTATCTCGTTTGACGATAGATCGTGCAAGCAAACAAGAAAGTTATAGCGACAGCGATATGCATTTTGTATTGTCGTTATTTGATTATTTCCAAGATATAGATAATCGCTTCAAAATAGACGCCCAATTTAAAATATTAATTATAATGCAAAAATTTAGCCGTTCTCGCCCATATACTCACAATTATAAATCTTTTGGTGGACGTTACGATGAACACTAAACGTTTGGTTATAATACGTTATTGTGTGAATCAAGACAATAGCTTCCCTCGGTAGTGCTTTCTCTTCAAAATCAATTTTGAACTGATGTTATGACGGGAATCGGTAGAGGTTAATATCAACTCCAAGCAACCACTAAACGGTAGTTTTCGAGAGGTTGATTTTATGTATGCATAACCATAGTTAGGTAGTCATATTGAGGCTGCTCAACAAACAACTTTTTAACAATATAACAAGAAGTATGAAGACAATTCATGTATGTGAATTCTAGTACTTTTATGAAGAGTGGAGAAACCGGTTTCAGGGCTGTATGGCTTCTACTTTGTAAGACGACTTGTAGTTTAAATGGAATAAAAAAATATTAAAAAAGGCGGTTTGATTTGTTTATTTAAGTACTTCGTATAAATGCAGTGCTCGCGAAGATTCCCAAGGCCTACTTAAATCATATGAACAACACGTTTTTTAAATATTTGTCTATTAATTTATTTTATCACCATACGTAGCCATACGTACATATACGTTTTGTTACTTGAATAAGTTCTATAAAATCTAATTAGAATACAAATTATCGGAACGTTTGTGATACATATTTATTAGCAAAAATTTAAATCCAAATCCAAATATCTTTCTTAAAAGAAAAAACCTGTTGTGGGACATTTAATAACTACTTATTTACATAAAAGCAATGAATAAAAAAAAGAATGCAAAATTTCTCATCTAAAAATAATACTCTGCCTAAGTAAATATAGGTATAAAAAAGAATACTGCAGTGAGCGTAAGCAGTGTTGGATCAGCTCCCATCTTGTCAGTTCTATCGAAGTTAATGTTCCGGGTCAGCGGATTCGGCTTTCTAAAACTTAATACACCTAAATCATTCCCTATAGGAACAGCGGTAAAAGATCTACAACCTCTGTGGTAGGCACAAAAGGAAGGGAGAGTGCACGCCGAATTTGTATAAAGTTGTTGGTCCAGATGCGACTGTCAAAACAGATCTGATAGGGGACGCGTTTCATGGTCACCACGTTAACTAGCAGGGAATAAGTGGAGATGCGGCAACCAAGTTTTGTTACACTACATTTATATTCATTAGTTTCAACTAATACACTAACATTGTGGTTTACCAAAGGGAGCTGGACTGAAGACTGCACGGTGCTGTCATATATATTTAAAATTTAAATTGATTATATTTTTTCTGTACTATGTTAACATAGCTTATACAATAAAGCGTCAAAAAATACGTTTTATAATTTTTATTATTTCATATATTAAGATAAATAAATTCTGTTATTGAGAAGTATACTTTCATTAAATTTAAATGCATGTATCAGAATGACAAAAGAAATATATTTATTTGAATTGTATTCATTATTTCTGAATATAATATATCTTTAACTGTAATGCCTATAAAGATATGTACACAAAAATATTTATGTACATATGTATATCTTTTATTTGATGAATATATCGGCAGCGCGTTGACTTGCTACCTGACAGTGGCTAGATATTAAAATAGTACTATTTGCATTTGCATTATTTGCTTAAGTTAAATAAATCTTAAACAGAAATGAGTAGAGCCAAATAATTATCGCATCTTATTTATATATATGTCTGCTAAAAATTCTAACAGTATGGGAATTGCTATATAAATAACAATAACACTAAATCACAGATATTTATTTTTTAATTTTTTTTATTAAGTCCGTACAATTTCATTTCGTTTTGTATATCTTTGAATAATAAACACAAATTTTTTTCGAACATGATTTAGGAAGAAAAGAGCGTAGTAAATGTTAATAACATTACTACATACTATAAGTATTTGCGGCCTTGTTATGTTGTTAAAAAGTTGTTTGTTGAGCAGCCTCAACTATAGTTAGGCATACAAAAAATCAACCTCTCGAAAACTACCGTTTAGTGGTTGCTTGGAGTTGATATCAACCACTACCGATTCTCGTCATAACATCAGTTCAAAATTGATTTTGAAGAGAAAGCACTACCGAGGGAAGCTGTTGTCTTGATTCACATAATAACGTATCATAACCAAACGTATAGTGTTCATCGTAACGTCCACCAAAAGATTTATAATTGTGAGTATATGGGCGAGAACAACAACGACAATAAGAAATGCATATCGCTGTCACTATAACTTTCTTCTCTGCTTGCACGACCTGTCGTCAAACGAGGAAAAAGTTACATAAACTTAAAATGCTGCATTGCATGGCACATTTTTCGTGACGCACCATTTATGTAGGTGCTTATGATGCTTGGTCTCACACGAAGGATTATTTTTAGAAGTCTTTTAAGGACTTCTCGGTAAAAATTTCGCTTACACTTTGGAATTGACACACAAATTCCTTATGGATCAATTCTTGGCTCTCAAAAAAGCGATCAGAATGTCTTAAACCACCTGAAAACCTGGAGCCTTGACAAACACTGTCTCTCTAGGCTTGTTGAAGTTTTGCAAATGTTTCCGTCGCGCTGTGCCCCAGTCTGAAACGGAAATTTGATAGTCCGCCGTTGCTCGAATTTATCACGTATTTTCAGAACGTACTAGAAGGGTCCGGTTGGTGAAGAATTGCTACTACAGACTATAAACAGATTTTAGGGAATGTAAACTCGTTCTGAAGACGTGTCAAATGTTGGCCTAAATCCCCACAAGAGAGAAGTCAATAGTATTGCTAAATTGAGCGCTTTGCTACGAGCCTCATTACTTTATTTACACTTCTCGTATAATTTATCACACATTATATGCTGACGGAAATATACAGTTCTTCTGTCATTGTATGTAACATAAAGGTAAAAACTTCCCAAGACAAAAATATAATTAACATAATAAGTTACAAACAGTGACTATTAACGTACAGTAAAAACACCATTAAAACAAGAGTTTCAGATAATTACTCGTGTATATGTAGATAAGCGAAAATGAGAGAGCTGATGTATTTACTCTAAATGTAGTAACTGTAATCATTAGCATTTATCTCCGACTCATCTACATCATCCCCATTTAATAGATAACCAAGTTAGTAATAGCATATATATTTATGGTATTGTTAAAGTCATTAGTGAAAATGCCTCCATGCTCCGAAAATAAAGTAGCTTTACTTGCTTATATGGAAAAACGTGTGACATTTTTAAGGTTCCATTCGATTAGAACTTAAGACTACACATACGTATATTCACAAATATTTTCAAAAAGTTCCTTGTAAAACAACGCTACGTATTTAAATCTTAAGGAAAAATATCTATTGCTATCTCTTTCTGCTTTAGTTATCACACAACGGAGATAATGTGTTATATAACTTGAAGGTATCATATTTATTAAATAACAACCTACAGTGTATTGATAAAAAAGCACACTATAAGTTTGTATTTTTGGAAACTCAATACAGAACTAGAGTTCATTATAAACAATTTTAGTAGTTTAGTAGTACATTTCTTTTATTTATAAATAATATTAATTCTAATAGCAGGTTAAATTTAGTTAATTTCTGACATTACGTATATACTAGGATAGTTTGACAAGTAGTAAGAATGCCACATAGGTGACGCTCTAATTGGTAAAATAAATGCACTGTAATTTAGGTTGCCTATTTATATGTTTACATTCCGATATTTAGATAAACCGGTTGATTACTTTATTTTTGACAGCTGATTGAAAACGAAGCAGCACGTCGTTTTGTTAAAATGGAAAAAGCAGAGTATCGTGCGGTGATTAAATACTTCGTAATTAAGGGTATGAAAGCTACCGAAATAAAAGATGAGTTACGGGAAACATTAGGTGAATCTGCTCCATCATCCGCCACAATAAGTAGATGGGTAAATAAATTTAAACGTGGTAGAACAAGCTCTGTTGATGAAGCAACCCAACCCACCCTGGAGCACCCAAAATCGTGACTTCTAAGGAAATGATTATAAAAATCCATAATATTATTACGCAAAATCGACGACTCAAAGTGAGGGAGATTGCAGAAATGGTAAACATTTCAACAGAACGCGTACACTACATTTTAACGAAAGCATTGGGCCTTTCCAAGCTTTCGGCAAGATGGGTGCCGCGATTGCTTACGATTGATCAAAAGTTCACTCGCTTGCGCATTTCCAATGAGTGTTTGGACCTTTATAAGCGGAATCCGGTTGATTTTTGTAGGCGATTTGTTACTTGCGATGAAACTTGGATACACTACAGTACACCCGAAACTAAACAACAGTCGAAGCAATGGTTAGAACGTGGTTTTGCACCTCCAAAGAAAGCGAAAACCACTTTATCGGCAAACAAGGTGATGGCATCAATTTTTTGAGATTCAAAGGGCATTTTGCTCGTTAATTACCTTCAGAAAGGTGCCACAATAAACGGACAATATTATGCAGAACTTCTATAAAAATTAAATGTTGAGATTCGTGCTAAACGGCCAGGAATGGCAAAGAAAAAGATTCCGTTTCACCAAGACAACGCTCTCTCGCATACCAGCACAGTTGCGATATCCAAAATCCACTAGTTGCATTTCCAATTAGTACCGCCTGTGCCTTATTCGCTGGATCTAGCCCCTTCCGACTTCCACCTTTTTCCAAAATTGAAAACGGCACTAGGTGGAAAGAAATTTTCGTCTAACTACGAGCTTATCATCTTCGTAAATGAGTATTTTGCAAGCCTTTGAAATCGCATTTTAGAGATGGCATAAGGCTATTGGAGCACCGTTAGAATAAATGTATTGCTCTTTTAGGAGAATATATTGAAAAATAAAAATTATTTTGTATTTAAAAAATTCGTTTTTCTTTTCCATTCTCAGTACTTGTCAAACTACCCTCGTATTTGAAAATTAATGCAGTCTGAATAAAATGTCAATGCGTGCAATTCAACATTTATTTTTAAAACGACGAAACACGTCTGAAATTTTGGCTGACATGCAACGAAGTTTGAATTACAATGCTCCTTCGAAATTGTCATTGGATTATGTAATTTAAATGTGATGATGATTGAAGTTTATGTGCGTCTAATGTGATCTTGGACTGCAACAACTCCGGAAATTATCAACAAAGTTAAACAAAAACTGTTTTGTATTCAGGTTTCAAACAACATTTGTGGGGGTACTTTGACATTTGCGAATGATCCTTCAAATTTCAATGTTCATGATACAGTACAAAAATTTTAACGGTTAAATTATTCGTTCGAAAAAATATTTTTTTTGTTCACCATCTGCCCATATGTATATGTAAACTTTTACACACCTTCTTCAATAAAATAGTAAAATTTTCTATCGATTTCCTGCTTTCTCAATTTCCGCAGTCCTTTGTAATCGTTTGAAACAAACATGAAAATATTCGAAAAATCAAAAGTAAAAGATGATGCGAAATTTTATTTTTTCCTTTCAACTGTCTTTTAACTCAGTTCTTGGATTCTATCTCGACAATTCCTTTTGCGTATTTCCGTGAGACGGAAAATAAATTTTCCACTTCGTTCTTCTGTCTCTTTTTGTTTCAGTAATTGATTAAAAAATAGATGCGGATGGATGATTTTGTCCTCTCAATCTTTCAACCGGGGGAACTCGAAACAAATACGCCGGTGGAAACATAGGGAGTAAGAGAAAAAAAAAGAAACCGACAGGCACACAATAGCGTCGAGACTATGGACAAGGCTTCCTGTTATTCAGAACATGTGTGCGGGACATATATACTGAAGCTAAGTCGTAAAGTCGGCGTGCGTTGGTTTAGATGTGGCTTTATATGGACTTTTGGACGACGACGGCTTTCAACAGTGTTACTCACACACAAATACATCTTCACGTCAATCATCATTGTGTTGTGGCCACCGTTTAATACTGTTACAATGATGGCAATTTGTGGCTTTTACAATGTTTTATATTTTTTATTTATCCTTCATGTTTTTCAGGATGTTAAATATAAGTAATAGCTGGATACGTATTTTTCCTGCAACAACTGGCTTTGTAATTTAATATATCTTTTTCAATTATGTGTATAATTTGAGCCTGCTTTGCATCTAAAATAATAATAATAAATATTTATTGTCCAACAGCATGTTCCAATTATAGGACAAAAACGTGAAAAGTATACAAACAAATGAAACAACTATAAATGTAAAACATGAGACAGGAAAGTAAAAAAATGAAACATTCAAATTCTAAACTAGGCAACTAAATAGTTACAAATATAAGGTCTAGTAAAAAGAAATCCATTATTTTTCCAATAGATGGCTTTAGTAATCTGTATCTCGCGTTGTATAAGTGCGATCGCGTTCCGCTAGATGGCGTTAGAAAGATAAGATTTCGTACTAAACGAACTTCTCAGACAGTTTTGTGATTACTTGACTTAATATTGTTTGAGCGCGCGTCAAAGATGGACACCAGCAAAGTTAAAATACGCCATATTTTACAGTTTTTCTTCGATAAAGGCGAAAACGCAAGCCAGGCGCCTAAAAATGTGAATAGTGTTTATGGTCCTGATACTGTAACAGTCAATCATGCGCAATTTTGGTTTCGTCGATTCCGTTCCGGTAATCTTGATGTCAAAGATGCACCACGCTCTGGAAGGCCAATTGTCGAAAACATCGATAAAATAATGGAAATCGTCGAGTCCGACCGTCATGTAAGCACTGTTTCGATTGCTCAGGAGCTAAACATTGCACAAAAACCGTTTCGAACCATTTAAATAAGGTTGGATACAAAAAAAAGCTTGATGTATGGGTGCCACACGAGTTAACGCAAAAGAACCTCATGGACCGAATTTACATCTGCGAATCGCTGCTGAATCGCAACAAAATCGATCCGTTTCTGAAGCGGATGGTTACTGGTGATGAAAAGTGGATCACTTACGACAACGTCAAGCGAAAACGGTCGTGGTCGAATCGTAGTAAGCCGGCGCAAACGGTTGCCAAGCCAGGCTTGACGGTCAGGAAGGTTTTGCTGTGTGTTTGGTGGGATTGGCAAGGAATTATCTACTATGAGCTGCTTCCCTACGGCCAAACTCTTAATTCGGACCTGTACTGTCAACAATCGGACCGTCTGAAGGAAGCAATCGCCCAAACGCGGCCAGCTTTGGCCAATAGGAGAGGAATTGTGTTCCATCAGGACAACGCCAAGACACACACATCGATAGTGACTCGCCAGAAGCTCCGTGAGTTTGGTTGGGAGGTTCTTATGCATCCACCTTATAGTCCGGACCTACCACCAAGTGATTACTACCTGTTCCTGTCTATGACGAATGATTTTGCTGGTGAAAAATTCGCCTCAAGAGAAGCTTGTGAAAATCGACTGTCCCAGTTTTTTGCCAATAGGGACGAGGGTTTCTATGAGAGAGGCATTATGAAATTACCTTCAAAATGGCAACAAGTTATCGAACAAAACGGTGCATATTTGACCTAAGTCGGATCATTCTAACTGTGCTAAATAAAACCTTCAATTTAATGCAAAAATAATGGATTTCTTTTTACTAGACCTTATATATATCGAAAATGAAATACTAAACACAGATTCTAAGTAATAAGCAAATAGTATGAAACGCCCTGTCTCTGCTCGTAGTAGGACAATAAATAAACACCTGTATTCTCACCTTAAACGATTCCTTTGCTTAACCTACAGGGTGCTAAAACTAGCTAAACCTAGCTTCAGTGCATAAGATCCAAGCAAAAAGGAAAAATTAAACAATATTACCAGTTTATTGAGCTTGTTACGAATATCTGGCTATACACTGTATTTAGAAATACAAATACACTAGATAGGCATTCAAAGAGAAGGAGAAACATCTGCGTTAGAGTTTGGAACTGTAGTTAATCATCCCCACCTATACGTATAGTTGGGTAACTCTAGTCATACCAAATATTCTTTATATAAATGTCACTTAATAAGTACTTCCCAACAGCAAGTAAAGCAATAAAATAACTAAATCATAATGTTTAGTTGACTACTGGATCAACAATTACATTTTAATGTAATGTGTGGAGTTGACAGTGGTATATGAAGCAAAAGATTAAAAGAAAACTATTGTATATAATCGACGGTTTATTAATTAATGATAAAAAAACTAATTATGTGTTGCCTAGTAAAGTTCCATAATGATGTTTTCTCATTACCATGCGTTTTATAAAGTGCTTCGCAACAAAAATGAGTTTTGTGAAATTACAATATTGCAGTGTCATCAAATTCTCGACCAAGAAACATATTTTGTCTAAAATTATTCACGAGCGAATGATTATAGCACATGGGGACAAGACTCCGTCATATTTTAAAGTAAAAGATTGGTCAAAACAGTTTCAGTAGGATCGTTAACCTATTGAAGATAACTGAGCCAAGTAGGAGTTATTCTTGTTGAATACACACAAAAGGGGACTTCAGTAAGAGCAGTTTTCTTCGGGAATACGCTAACGAAATTATATACGGCTATTGACACAAAAACGTCCAGATTTGTGTCACAAGTCTTTCTTCATATTTACAAGGTAGACAACCCATCTTCTGCGACTGTAGCTTCTTTAAGTTGGATTACCAACATATAGTCTGTGGATGTGGCCCCGAGTATATTCTTTTTATTTAGAAATTTGAAGAGGCACCTGGCAGGACGTTACTTAGCTTTAAATTAAAAGAAGTTACTGATGCGTATTTCGAAGACTTACGCGAATATTTTTTTCCAATAAAGTCGTTATAGTATAGGTGCGCTGAAGTTGAAGGAGATTACGTTGAAAAGTTAAATTATCAAAAAAATTGTAAGTCTTTTGTTTGTTTACTAAAATTATTACTTAATATTTTTCAATTTTGAATGAAAATGATTTAGTAAATAATAATATATTTATAGATTATTAATATGTGTAGAATTTAATCAATACTAAGGGCTGAAGGGCTGAAGTGATTTTCAATTAAATTATACTCTCATTAGATACGAAAAAGAACTATATGCAAACGATTATACAATATTAATAAAAAGCACGATGTTAAAAATTGATTAAAAACAGTAGTGTTCTAGACGCGGCAATAAATTATTCTCACTTCTATGAAATATACCAAGCGCGGACCGCCCGTCACATTAAAAGTAAAGGCAAACATGCTAGAAGCACTTTAACTCAAAAAAAAGCAAGGCATATACAATATCGAGTGCATTTACATTTTATGCAAATTAATATAACACTGTGATTGAATAAATTTCATCTATTAAAAATTTATTATAAATAGAAATGACATAGTACTACCAAGATAATAACCGAAGTTAGTATTATATAACGTAATATGTGTCTTTTCGGCTTGAAAAGGAAGATAATTTTTGATAAAAATACAGCAGGTCAATTGTAGCTATTTAAATTATTTGACTACAATTTCCTCAGTGTTTTTATATCACTTTTTGGGATATTATTGAATACCAAATTAGATGCATTAATTAGAGCAGTCATCTAATACACAAACTTGGTTTTTTGATCAAAGAACTTTTTTACAATGGTTGAGCGATGAAATCAGCGAAAGTGATCAAATGTCTGATTCATGATATTCATGTTACATATAACGAGTTTTCGTTATCGACTGCTTCAAAATTTCGAGATAAAACCCACTATTGACCCTATAGCCAAGCGGAACAATTTCTTTATAATATTTTTGGATTTTCAATAATAACTAGCATTAATACCGTCAAAACTTGATTTCTTTTATTACGTTCTTAAACAACAATGCTTTTATTTCGTTCTATATAGACCCCTGTAATACGAGTACATTAACTCCAATGGTGCTGCCATTGTTTGAGAAGTTCTACAGAACCGCATCTATAATCTTAACAGCATCCAGTTCTGTACGGAATCGCTGTCTTTTATTGTTATGTGCGAGAATAAACTCTAGACATGTTCAAATGTTTGTGCTAATAAGGTAAAAATACTTTCAATAGATATTTAAAAAATGTTAGAGTGACAAGATGGTTGAAAGTGAATCTGTACGAATAATTACTGTTCTAATGTCGATGGTTTCTTTAATTATCACACTAATTAGAGCACATGGAAAAAATGTTATTGCCTATTTTTTTTTCTTTTTAGTGTTCTGTAGTTCATAGAATAATAAATCCAATACTTATGTTTCTTCAAAAGTCCCCGTACCAACAAATCAGGATTTTCTTCAAACTTAATTTGGAAAAATCAATTTTTTTCAGGTAAGGGACGTTAGAAAAAAAGTTGCTTTTTCTATTGGTTTCGATTCAGCACTTTGGCACTTCACTTCAAACTTAAATTCGAAACACTGCACTTTGTCATCGGTAATAATCAGCCATAAGCAAAAGAGCTCCGTGCAGTACTCAATTCGATATATACAAAGAGCACTACAAAAGTTTTGCAATATCGTGCAACCGCACGCTGTAATAAGTTCAGTGTAAATTAGGAACCGTTTAAGTTTATAGTTTAGTAGGCGGGTCGGTCTCTCTCCGGTAAACTACTTGCGTCTAAACTACTTGCTATGCCTTCGTGGCTATAAACGGAGAAACGAGTAATTTTACTCTATAATTTATCCTGTGGATTGAAAATATATCAGTATTCGGAACAAAAGATTCCCATTCGAAAAATTGGTTATCCACATTGGACGATTTTATTCAGGTGGTATAAGGAGCTCTAGAGAGAAAATTTCATCTGAGGACATACTCTGAGGTCAGGGCGCCACATGTTGCCCTTGCCGAGGAGAACATTGGTGTTATCAGGAAGATGTTCAAGTTCAATAGGTATGTAAGTTATCGCGAGATAGAAGAATGACTGGTTAATCATACTCTAGAAATTTGTACAATTCTGTACGAATGTCTTCATATGGGGAAGATTTATTCCTTCGATGAGATGGCTCGACGCATTACCATTCTGCATAAACACTTTCAAGTGAGGAAGATTTGTTACCTTTGAGTACCCCATGTCTTAATCGACGAGAAGTTCGTAAGACGGATTGTATGATAACGTGAGAAACTCGAGAAGTCAAAAATTTAACATCTCGTTATGTTAGCAGCATCTTGGTAGATGACGAAACCACTTTCTTACTTTGACGTGCTCACTAATACACAGTTTGGTTCTTTGAAGATAATGGACATATGGTATGCCTAGCGTGTTATTCGAAACACAAAAGACAGTCACCGCAAAGTAGTACATCGAGGAGCGCTTGTCCGCAGTTGTTGACATACTTAAAAACATTCTTACCTAGCATTTTCACCACAACAACGCGTTCGTTTGGTTTATTGCATTTTAAGTTAAATTGAATTAATTTTCCCCCATAAGCAATTAAGTACTTAGGTAAAGTAAGTAAATCGTTCCATGTAAAAATGTTCGAAAATTTATTTTTTACTTCTTTGTCCAAAATCTATCCATTATAATAATAATTTATCATAATTTCTTTCTTATAAATTATTACGAACTTATAAACTTAATTGAGACAGTAACAATCTAACATACAATCTAAATATCGTGTTTATTTGTTTGACATGCGAAGATTTCCACAACCATAGTTTATTTAATAAGTGACCCGTGTTAAAAAATTAAATGAAACCATACAAAATTTGATGTGTATAAAGTTTTTACTTTATGAAATCCTTAAATGATTATTACCTAACAAGCAAAACACATGAATATTTAAAAACTATCCTTAATTTCATAATTTAGATTTCGAATTGAAAGAATCGATTACCTGTATCGTTATTTTGCTAAAGCTCTTCCGTGTTAGAACCCATAAAATATCAATGCAATTCCTTGAAATATGGTGGTCTGTTGTTTGCTGTTTGGGTTAATGTTTTATCGTTGGCATCATTCTAATTTATATTTGACAAATTGTCCATTGTAACGTGACATTTATATTTATTGCGTGTATCTATTATTTTCCTACCGTAAATCATTAGCGCATAATTTTAATTACTTCTTCGTATCTGTATATACCAGGAGCATGTTAACCGAATTGTGTGTAGTTTTTATTTTTGATTCAACTGATATAGTTAATTTAGAAAAGCACTTTGCATTTTACTAGCTTAAGTACTTTCTGTTCCGTGCATATTATTATAATCAAGGTCTATATTCTGTAGTAAAAAAAATCAAGTTGGTTTTGTATACAAATTTACGGTTTATTTATGCAGAGAATTTTTTTATCAACGTGGATAATGTTTGCTGAGTAGTTTTTGTAATGTTTCAATAAATTTACTTAATCTTATAACACCTACAACGCTACGTATAAAAAATAAAAGAATTATTTTCTTTCAAATACTGGCACAGTTAAATCTAAGTATTGATAACATAAACGTAAAAATATAATGGTTTTTATAATTTCACACAGTTGGAATAAACATATACGTACATAACATACATACATGTGTATGGTCTTCCAGGCGTTGTACTGATCTGATAAAACCTCAATATGTTGATCAAATTACCAAAGCTGTAAAGTGTCAATTGTTGAATAAGAAGTTTGAAATGAATAATTAAGAATTTTTTGTTGAATTTGCTATATGTGAGATGCCCATCTACATAAATTCTAAGAAGTTTTGCTTCCTTTACATATGGGCAATGAAGAATTGTAAATTGCAGTATAATTTGATGCTTGCGCCTTGTAATGTCTAGTGCTGAATATTACATTCTGTATTTTGGCTGTATTCAAGATTAATCTATTTGCAGAGAACGCAAATTCAAGAAATGTCATTCATACCTGAAACCGCAGTACCTAAATCACATCCTGCCGCCAAGATACTAACATCATAGAATTGGTAGTATGTATTATATAATAATAGAAAACATTAGTATTGATACAAATATACATACCTACCTAGATTTAGTATGTATGTCTGCACATGTATGTATATGTATTGTATATAGATGTATATATATACACTCTGCCGCAGAGAAAACCAAAATTTTTTAAAATAGCAATTCTTAGTGGCGCCTTCTATTAATGCGTCGGTAAGGTAGATCTTTCACCAAGTTATATCAGAATATCATGATGTTTGCATCATTAGAGAAATAGCGCATAAAGCACCTACGTGTAGTCGCCATTGGTCGAAAAATGAATTTTAAACAAAGAGCATATATCAAGTTCTGTTTTAAACTCAGTAAATCGTTTACTGAAACGTCAGATTTGATGAAAGAGGTGTGTGGTAATGTGTGTTTATCATGTACGAGTGTGTATGAGTGGTATAAACGATTTAAAGACGTTCGCAAGGACATAAATGCCGATGAACATTCTGGTGCAAAAAAATCTGTGGTTACGGAAAGTAACGTCGAACTTGGCCGTGAATTTATCAAAAATGAGCCGAAATCCTCATTGCGATACGTGGGAATGGAATTAAACAATTCCCCAAAAATTCAATACATTGCATTTTGACACAGCATTTAGACTAAGAATGTACAGACTCGATTAATGACTAGAAGAAGGACGAAAACTTCAGGTAATTTATGCCCATGTCGAAGCTATTAAAACGCGTCAACAGCGATTTTGAAAAACATCTCTGAAGATGAACTTAAAAATTCATTCGACATGTTAACTGACCGTGTAAAACGTTGTATTGAAGCCGAAGGCGGCTACTTTGAATGAAATAAATGAATTTTACCTAAATAGTAAACTTTTGTTTTTATTTTAAAAAAGTTCGGTTTTCTCTGCGACAGACTGTGTATATATATATATATATATATATATATATATATATATATATATATATATATATATATATATATACGGTTAAAACCGCTACGACGCGATTAATTTATACAGCGTTATATGAAAACCACAAGATACTCAAAATTAGTGTAAATCAGTTTAAATCAGTTTCTTACCGCGTTGAAATTTTGAAGTACAAATCGTGTTTCGTTTTGCGGGTATAAAAGGTAATATTTGTGCAAGTGAAACTAGTGTGATTATTTCCTCAAATATTGTTTTATTTTGCTATTTTTCTATCAACTTCTCTCTAGAAGGAAATAAGTAGTTTTAATAAATTGAAGTGTTTTTCACTTTGTTTAAATTGAAATTTTTCACCCATATATTTTTGTCTATCAATTGTATACTGAGTTAGTCTTAATAAAAAACACTGTATAATTATTGCAATTATAGAGAAATTTCCTGAGATTTAGAAATAAGAAACGGAAGTTCTGCACTTATTTAAAGTGTAACATAATGGGTGTTCCATTTGGAGGTACTTTTCAAAAATAAAAAAATACTAACTTCAATTTTATTCGAGTATTCTTTATCATCATACAAATGTAATGTTGTGTTCCAATTGCTCAATCGTAGCTAGGTTACCCATGCAGACTTTAGACTTTATATAGGCCCAAATGAAAAAATCCAAAGGTGTGATATCATATGATCTAGGCAGTCATGCACAGGTCCATCACGTGGAATTAAGTGTTCACCAAATTGTTCTCGCAATAAAGCCATGCTTTCACGGGCTGTGTTGCAAGTGGTACTGTCTGGTTGGATCCAAATGTCGTTGAGATCGCGGGTTTCAATTTCAGGCAGCAAGTAGTAGTTTTTGAACAAATATGGACCGATGATTCCAATTACCCATAAACCACTCCAAACCGTGACTTTGCCTGGATGTAATAACAGTTTTTGAATCTTTTCAGGCTGCTCTTTACTCCAAAAACGGCAATTGTGCTTATTGACGTAGTCATTAAGCCAGAAATGGGCCTCATTGCTGAACAAAATTTTGGTCGAAAACAGTGGATCTTCTTCAAACTTTCAAGAGCCCAAAGAGTTGAACGAGTTGAATTTTGTATGCTTTTAAATCAAGGTTCTTACGTAAAGTAAGCCAAGCTATGGTATACGACAATCCAAGCTGTCTATCTACGTCGAATCGATTCTTCACGCTCATTCCGTACGCTCTCAGCTACCATTGCAATATTGTCATCACTACGTGCAGGATGTGGCTATTTGATCACGTATTATCCAATAATGAAAATTGCGTTTCAAATTTTTCGATGGTATAGCGAATTGTGCGTTCGGTGGGGGTCGATTACATAGACCACAGGAATCTCTAAGAGCACAAAACACATTTCTAGTGGAACGATGATTTTCGTAATACAGCTCAATAATTTGTAGACGCCGTGTCAGTCGAGCCTTTCCATAATAAAATAGTACACAATATTTAACTAAAAAACGTGAAAGTTTGACACGACTCACGTTTTATCTGACAAGAACTCGCTATTGAAAAAAGTACATCATAATGAATCACCCAGACGTAGTGTAACGTTTCCAATGTTAACAAAACTAAATGTATGGAGGAATGAAAAGTCATAACTGTCAGTATATTCTGCTTTGCGTCCAAAAAGATATTTATATCATGTTCATCCGACATACTAGAGGCACTAACTTAATGTTTTTCATTATCTCTATTAACGAAATAATCGCTTTTTACATCTATAATTTCCAGCCTACATATGTACGGCATTATAGATGTGCTGTGACAATTTTTACTCTAAGTTACATAGAAACTGTGGTTTGAGAATACCACGTAATAGGAGGGTTTACAGTAATCTTAATATATGCCATGGTATTAGTCGTGAATTAAATAGTCGTATTTGTTTAATAATTTTTATAATGAAGTATTTTTTATATTAATAATAGGTCCTTGAAATTAGATTTGTAAATTGTAAGTAAGCTTTAAGGAACACTAGGGCAATTACGGGGTTAGCTATACCCACAAACTATCTGTTACCTACCTCCTATATTTATTTTAATGAGTCTGGCTTCAGTTACAGATAAAAACCGTTTTCGATGATAGATGTACCAAGGTTCAAAATACGGTTCGACAAATCTATAGTCTAATATTGCGATTGAACACAAAATAATATCGATTAGTAATGTTTATGCAAACACTGCCAAATTTCAATTTTACTCAGTGTATGATGGGCTATTGATAAGTACTTAGCCCACCGTACAAAACGCCATAAAGTTTAAAAACAAAATTTTGTTTACTTATAATCTTTTTTTTAGACACGTATTTAAGAGAACATTCATGAAGTATTTCTAAGCCCTTAAACAAAGTCTGAAAGTCTGTACATACATAGTGGTACACATATGTAGCTTCGCCATTTCTTGAAAATCTTTTGTCCCACAAATGTATTATATTTTGAGTTTTGGGAACAAATAATAGTCCGGCGGTAATAAATCCAGAGTAGAGTGGGTGATCAATCAATTCAAAATCATTAACTAACTGATGTGGCCTTTACTTGATAAAAATCCGTAACAAAATTAAATACGAAAACGCAGCTGTGTGATTTTCACAAAATATCTTTATTGAAAAATAGTAACAATTGTTTCGCTAACACTGAGACTTCTCCAGACTAAAGTCTGACTTAATGAAGATATTTTGTGAAAATCGCATAACTAAATTTTTGTGTTTAATTTGGCAATTCAAAATCAATTGCATTAATTTTTTGCAATCAAGGATTTGCGAGTAAAAAGAGTGCACCTTTGACAAATTTTCCACGGAGCTATGAACGATGTGAAACATGTTCGTAGGAAATATTTAATACTTCTGCAATACGCTTGAAGCCAATTCGTCAATACTCTAATATCATGTCATAGATAGATTCAATCTTCCATCTTCCAGAGTAGAGTTAATCTTTGAAATCTGATCTTCCTCTCTCAAATTCCATAATCTAGTTTTCAATAGAGTTATATGAAGACACTGATCACCTAAAGTTTCTGTCATACCAACAAAAATGTCTTTTCCCAATAAGCCTTTACAAAATAAATAACTGATCGAAACTCATTTTTTCAAAATATGTTTTCCTCAGTCTTCAAAAATTCACTATTTTATCACCAACCTATGGGTGTTGGGCTTTGATAACCCATTTATAAAAAAATATAGTTGTAACTGTGGCAACCATATTAAAATTTTTCTACTAGAAACTTTCCAGACTAACTAGATATCAATACTTCTTCGTAAAAGTTTCGTTTTCTTATTATTTGTCAAGACAGAAATATGGTATTTAGGATGAGGATTTCTAGAAATATTATATATTTTTCGAGAAAATCATATATTTCTAAATAAATAAATAATGTTATATAGTTCAACTTCAGGTGGAATTTTCAACTAATGCATGTATAAATAAATAGCAACAGATGAGCTTTAATGAGACTTGTGATTCCTTTTAATATACGAATTGATTATAGTAATGACACACAAAAATTCATTCAACGGAAACAAATTATGATTGAAATAGTGAAATACCAGACAATAAGTAATACAATAAGTTTGTTTTTTCACAATAAGTATAATCGAACATAAGTGATTTTTATGAAACCAATTTCTCAAATAGCATTATTAAGTTAAACATTGATGTATACACAAATAAATGTATTTATCTAAGGGTTTATATTATCTCTTTAAAAGTGGATGTTTGCTATAATTTTTAAGAGTAATAAAAGCCGAATTTAACTTGGCATATGCGATATATTAGGAAGTATAATCGTTATATATGTAAGAGTATAACTTGTGAATATTTTATGAGAAGAATATTATGGATGACTTTAATCTGTATATGGAACGAGCATAAATTGCAGCGGGTGCACCGGTTGTACGTTCCGTTATTGATGGTTAACGGAGAATGAACTATAAATAACAAGAACAAACGCTTGATAGTGGGGGTGGGTGACGTATGCACTAGTATAAATAATTCCTAATAGGCATCAATCTATCTAAATAATCTGTCCCTAACGGTGGATCCGGCCACAGATAAATCCAATAACACCCCCACGACTTGTCACAATCAGTGTTTGTCAATGGAGTGTTTAACGCTAGTGACAATTCACTGACTCATCGTTTGACTGATTCCTCACAGTTTTATCAACAAATTTCCTGGAGAGAAGTTCAACACACCGGGAATAATTGGCGAGACTTCGCTAAGAACGCGTATTTCCGTGCTAGGACTGTTAATTAATGGCTTAAAGTCAGGCTATGCGGCGTTGAGTGGATATCTATGGATGTTGCTGCAGTCCATGTTCCTGTGCGTGAGCAGATTTTATCCAGATATAACTGTCTAAAATGATATATTATGATGAACTTTATTGGCGAGTGTTGTAATGAGAAAAGTTAATTATTTATTTTCCCATTTTATACAAAACGTTCGTATATAGGTTGTCAGAAAATTGTAATGTTTTTTATTCTGAAAACGAATTCTTACTTTAAACGTATTAAAATGAACTCTAAAAATATTGTAAAAAATATACCGGATTGGAAGCAAATATAATAACGAAAATGATCGTTTTTATTAAAAATCAGAGAATGTTAAAATATTACTATGTAGAATAGTGATTAATATCATTTCATATCAATCATGTGTTAAGGATTAAGGGTATTTGGCAATATTTTTCCCCTCTTTCTTAAATGTTTCCGCTATTAGGTATATAGACACTGTCTAAATAAGTGTACGTTAATTTTTAATACATGGAAGGCTGGATCTAAATATTCTTAGTCTAACATATAGATAGATGGCGGTTGGAGTATCAAACAGAGTTTATGCTCTGAAACTGCCATTAGTTATCGCATGGTATGTTAACTGTGATTTAAAGTATATTCACGAGTCTCCACGAAATCAATTTTTGACAATAATTCTCCTTCTTCTTCAGAAATAAGAAAGAAGTGGACCACATAAATTAAAGTTAAATGTAATGGTATATCGTTTTAAGAACATAATCGTCCTGAAAAGTTAAAATCGGTCACAATTGATGATATTTAAATAGTTCATAATATGAGCACAAACATATAAAAAAAACCAGAACTCAGATGGAACTAAACATTTCAAAACAATATTTGAATGTTTTTCCAATGCAATACTTCTGAATTTTTACGCCGCTTCATAGCTGTTGACGATACCTAGAAGCCTGACGAACAACCTAGGCAAAACTACAGCCTATGATTCCGAGCTGATTAAATTGTTCTGAAGACGACAACAACAATTCTTCTAGCTGGAAAAGTAACTGCTACTCCTTTTTAAGATGTACTGGGTGTTGTTCTCATCGCCTATCCTGAAAAAGCGAGAACCATTGCAAGAGAGCAATACTGGACTGCATCAACTAACTTCATCATTTAACGCAAATAAAGCAAATATATTTGTTTTACGTTACGAATTGCTCCTATACACACCTTACTTACTTCAAACAATATTTACTATATTGAGGGTAGGTGCATATATAGAAGTTGAGCACTGCTGAACTAACAATAAGTGTATAGTATTGTGAGAATACGTAAAAAATAAGAAATTTGAAAATAAAAGTGTGAGATGTAAGAATCCCAATAAATAGAAACTAAAAAGAGAGATCAGTTGGTGGTACTCGTTACCAACGCTGGGAACCAGTACCATCATAGTTAACGCATTTAGACTACATCAATTCTCCAATTTCACATATGAAAACTGGAGCATTAAAATATTCTGTGCAGATCGGCGGGAGGTTTGTATCAATACATTCTCATTTTGCTACTCACGTTAATATCTCCATCCTTTGCTGAAATCGTTCTACGCTTACTGTTTCTAAAAAGAAATAGAATCTGATTGTCCCAATGTAGAGCCGAATCAGTAGGCGGTGATATACACTGCAGGCCATAAGTTTGGAATCACTTGCATAAGTTAGGAATCACTTCTGAATATAATGAAAATATTGTAGTGGCTTTAACAAACATTGTAAAAATAAAACAATATTAATATACCAAAACGTTTTATTATAAAATAAGCAGGAAAAAAAGCAAATTTTATTTATTTACATCCACTTATTTTTATTATCAACTAAACGGACTTTTCATCGAAATACCCTCCTTTTGCTTTAATGACGGCAGCACACAATCGCGGTAAACGAGACACTAATTTTGTAAGGGTTTCATTGGGTATATTTGCCCAAGAATCTTGTATAACTTGCCACATGTGAGTCTGGGACGTCGGACACTTTTCACGCACTTTTCTATCCAATTCTTCCCACAACAGCTCTATTGGATTGAGGTCTGGCGATTGTGCCGGCCAAACCATGTTTTGTAAAACACCGTCAGCTTCCTGTTGTTGGAGATATCCTCTACATAAATGAGAAGAATGTTTTGGGTCGTTGTCTTGCATGAATATAAAGTTTTCTCCAAGTAATCTCAGACCGGAGGGCACAGCGTTGTGTTCGAGAATCTGTCTGTAACCCTCCTTTTTCAAAACTCCGTCGATTTTCACCAGATCTCCTACACCAGCCGAAGAAAAACATCCCCAAACCATTACAGAACCGCCACCATGTTTTACCGTGGGCACCACACATTGCGGTAACATTTTTTCCGTAGCAGGTCTTCTTACAAATATCCGACGTCTGGAACCGAAGACCTCGTACTTTGATTCGTCAGTCCATAGTATTTTTTCCCACTGTTCCATTGTCCAATCTTTGTGTAACTTAGCCCATTGTAGCCTTTTTATTTTATTTTGCGGACGTAGAAGCGGTTTGCGAACTGCTACACATCCCATCAGTCCAGCCGCTCTGAGCCGCCTTTTTACTGTGGTTAAAGAGATCCAAGTTTCACGCTCCCTGTTAAACTCACCGCGGATTTGCGAGGCCGTTAATCTTCTATCTCTTTTCGACGTCAATATAATTGTCTGATCTTCTGCAGGAGTTGTAATTTTTGGTCTTCCTGATCGTTTTCTGTCCGTATACCCTCCAGTAGACTGGTATCTTTTAATTGTATTTTGTACACCTTTGTACGATATCTTCATTCTTTTCGCGATATCCCGTATAGAATCTCCCCGATTATGATGACTAATAATTTCTACACGTTTTTCTAGCGATATCTGCTTTCTCTTCGCCATAATCAAACGATGTTTACTGATTCTACACACTTTTATGTGTCTACACACTTTAAATGATACGAAGCAACTAAAATATTCTCATTACTTCAAAATGTATAAATACTTATAAATATAAAAACTAAATGTAATTACAAAAGGTTTATGCGGAAGGGTCTGCAATAAAATTTGTCCATTCCAGGTAATCGTTCATTGTGCAGAAATATTACCTGCTCGAATAAATAATACCGCACGCAGAGTTTCCTTAATCTCTGGTTATTTTCCAACTATTAATGCATTTAAAACTACATCTTTTATGTAAAGCTTTATAATGTACTTAAGAATAATCCTTTGTACTTATATCAAAGTAATACGAACGTAACATAGACAAATTTTAATTTTTATGAATTTACTGGAACTGATTCCAAACTTATGGCCTGCAGTGTATATACTGATAAATATCACATTTTCATTTTATCGTGCTTCTAGCCTTTCTTCTGCATTTTTAAACGTAGTTTAACTCGGGGATAATATTTCAGTGATCTGAAGAAGGTATTTACTAGTGAGTTGTGTTTATTGGCCACCGTAATAAGCTGGTATAATAAATTTTGTTTTGATTATGAATTTTTGAAAGACCAATTTCATACAGAATATCAAAACAATAATTGCCATTGGAAACATTGCGATTGTACGCAATATAATAGAGGATGATCGTCGTGTTACTACTCGCTCAATTCTAATAAGAGCTTTTGGATATCGAGATGATGTGTGCTCGTTGGATATTCCATAACTTAATACAATCTTAGTTAGATGGTATTCATTGGTACAAAACCACTGTCATAGGAAAGAAATTCACATTCTATTAATACGATAAGTTGTTATTGCCGAAGAAGTCACTGTAATGCGCGCATGAGGCTTGACCGCAGTCCTACTTAGTCATCGCTGCACCTCACATAGCAAATAAATATTCAATGTGTGTGCAAGGGAAACTTTCGACTGTATACGAGAATGAATTAACGGGAATTGAAACCCGATTACTACCTTCGGAGCAACTTAGCGTGCTTTATATTGTAATCTTACCCTTTTTTCATGGTCACGTGAAATTTGGTTAATTTGTAATATTTGATTTGAAAGTTACAGCAATGTAAATAATTGTCTAAATGGAAAATTTTAATATGCATAAACTTTAAATTCTTAGTACTAAACACATCCGAAACTTTGCCGGATGTACAACAATCCTTGGATGACTATATTCTTTGCACCACTAGCACTTGTCATTAGGTCGCAATTTAAATATGGTGATATGAGCATCGATGATTATTTTAAATCAATACCACCGAAAACTGCGAATACGTAAATGTTGTTTTAAACTACCGAAGAATTGTATCAAGGAGGAAGCTAATATCGTTAATATATCGACTGAACGTGTAGATCATATGTTGTACAAAGAACTATGCATGTTCAAGTTGACAGCAAGATGGTTGCCATGAACACTGAATTGTGATCATAAACGTACGTAAACCGACAGTTTGAAATTGTTTAATAAAAAAGAACCAAGCCGATTTTTGCGAATATTTGTCACGATTGATGAAACCTGCCTTCATTATTAATTATGTCCTGAATTCAAACGTCACAATGGTTTCAATATTTCTATACACATGGTAATTTGCCTCCAACGGAAGAAAGGATATTTCCAGATAAGGTAAAGTTATGATTTTTTGAGAATCGAAGAGGATCATTTGCATAAACCATCTTGCAAAGCGTCAAAATGTTAAGGGATTGTGTTACATACACTGAGGAAAACAATTTCTGAAAAACGACCCAGAATAACACATAAAATTCTTTTTTCATTACGACAATGCTCTTTACAGTCAATATGTTGAAAACTAATATAAAACTTCGTCAAATCATCCATGTAACGGGTGTTTTTTTAAGAGGTATAGAACTTTGAAATGGAATAAAACAAATATGATTTTTTTAAATTGACATGAAATTTACTTTATTCGAAAGATAATCTTCTGACATTATAATTTAAATATGACTTCTGGCATATGACCGCCACGGCTAGCTCGGACGTAGTCTAATCTGGAGGGCCAATTTTCGATGACTTTTTCCAACATTTGTGGCCGTATATCGGCAATAACGCGGCGAATGTTGTCCTCCAAGTGGTCAATCGTTTCGGGCTTATCGGCGTAGACTAGCGACTTCACATATCCCCACAGAAAATAGTCAAGCGGCGTTAAATCGCACGATCTTGGAGGCCAATTGACGGGTCCGAAACGTGAAACTATGCGGTTACCAAACGTTTCCTTCAATAAATCAATTGTGGCACGACCTGTGTGACATGTTGCGCCGTCTTGTTGAAACCACAACTCCTGCACATCATGATTGTTCAATTGAAGAACGAAAAAGTCAGTAATCATGGCTCTATAGCGGTCACCATTGACTGTAACGTTCTGGCCAGCTTAGTTTTTAAAGAAGTACGGACCAATTATTCCACCAGCCCATAAAGCACACCAAACAGTTAGTTTTTCTGCTTTTAACGGTGTCTCAACATACACTGGAGGATTATCATCACTCCAAATACGGCAGTTTTGTTTATTGGCGTATCCATTCAACCAAAAGTGAGCTTCATCGCTAAACAAAATTCGATTATGAAAATCGGGATCAACGGCAATCTTGTTTTGGGCCCATTCACCGAATCTACGCCTTGCTAGATGATCGTGTGGCTTCAATTCTTGCACGAGTTGGATTTTGTAAGCACGCAAACCTAGATCTTCCCGCAAAATCTTCCATAAAGTGGATGGACACATATCCAATTCCTGTGCACGATGGCGGATAGACTGATTCGGGTCTTCCTCTACGCTCCGCTCTACAGCAGCAATGACTTCTTCTGTACGCACTGTACGACGTCTCTCTGGATGCGTGTTATCATTTAGAGTATACGTGGTGCGAAAACGTTCCATAGTTAATCGAATTAATTGCTCTGATGGACGATTATGTTGACCGTAATATTGACGTAGTGCGCGATACGTATTTCGAACAGAACCATGATTTTCAAAATAAATTTGCACAATTTGCAAGCGTTGTTCAGGCGTCAGTCTATTCATGTTGAAATGACAAACCAAACTAAATATAAATCACTTAACAGCTGACAAAATGGCCGCCAGTCAAAAAAGTGTTGCCAACTTAAAGTTCTATACCTCTAAAAAAAACACCCGATATTATTAAAATTTTCAAGTGAAGGTCTGATTACTCTCTGAGCTATACTATGGCTAGAAAACTATTTCGATTCTCGACCTTTGTTGAATGCAAATTTTCCCAAAACTTTGCAACATTTGCAACGTTCTGCGAAAAACAAGTGATTTTAGTTTAATTAAATAGTTAAGTAAACAAAATTAAACAAAACACGTATTTAAGATCAGTAATTTGTA
This sequence comes from Dermolepida albohirtum, assembly GCA_031893035.1. Taxonomy (NCBI): domain Eukaryota; kingdom Metazoa; phylum Arthropoda; class Insecta; order Coleoptera; family Scarabaeidae; genus Dermolepida; species Dermolepida albohirtum. The sequence goes on from JAVIWB010006729.1 coordinate 36,924, forward strand.
AAATGTACACTGTGATACCTTGGAAAGAACTTTGATAGTTGCATCACTATGACGAATGTCTAATAATAAAAAAAATTCGTTTATGTTTTCGACAAACATTCATTTTTATTAGCTCTAAGCTGAATTAAAATAAATAGTTTTTTTGTACTAATTGGACACAAAATAATACTAAGTATTCATTATAGAATAAGCATCCAAATTTGTATTAATGCGATTCGTATCTAATAATTCAATATACATTTGTATTATATAATTTTTCAATCTCTACGAATTCTGTTTACGATATTTTCTAAGTGCCTACTTTCTTTTTAAAGGGAAGTCGAATAACTCGTTTAAAGAAATACTCTGACTTCAAACGTTGAAAGATATTGGCATCAGAAAAGTATATTAAACTTTAAGGCTGCAAGAAACATTGCAATGAATTTGGTTTTATCGTTTTCGTGATCAATTGCACGTAAATATAACTCCACTTACTGAGAAAATCTATCTTTTCCGATTTGTCAGTAAAGGAGCACATAAATATAAGCAGCTTATGTGTTTATTAATAGCATCTGCATTTTTATCTTAGTCAATGTTGTATATTTAAAATGTTATTCAACTATTTGTAAGAAGAACAATATATATGTGTTTAAGTGACAAGAACATGCTTTAATAATTGATTTAAAACATAAAGCATTTACTTTAACTGCAATTAAGAAGTATTACCAACTAATAAGTTCGCATTTCTCTGTGAAAGAGAGAAAATAATTTTTCGATATGAGCAAAGCATAATTTTCTTGAACAGCAAAACACCTTCATTTCTAACATGATACAATTTTCAATGCGTTAAACAATTATTTTCTTAGTAATTTATGAAATATGTTTGTTGTGTAAAACAAAGCACATATATGTTCAGAAAATTTAGAAATTGAAGTCTAGCATTTTAACTAAAATTGTTCAATATTTATAAGAGTATGTCAATCAAATGGCCTCCACGACTTCTTCTGCAGGAACGAATTCGATGAACCCAATTTTTCGAGCACTTTTTCCACTAAATCTAGTCGTATGTCATGAATAGCACGTTCGATAGACCAATGACTTCAAATAACCCCACAAGAAATAGTCTAATGGTGTTAAATCACAACTTCTTGGAGGCCATTCAATATCACAATTTCTTGAAATAATCGAATCTCCAAACTTTTCTCGCAATAATTCTATTGTTGCATTGGTTGTGTGCCACGTAGCCCCGTCTTGTTGGAACCAAATGTTGTCAAGATCAACTTCTTCCAATGTCGGCCATAAAAGTTGGTTATCATCAATCTATACCGTTCTCCATTGACAGTAACGGTGTTACCAGCTTCATTTTGAAAGAAGTACGGACCGATGATTCCACCATACCAAAAACCACACCAAACTGTCAATTTAGGTGAATGTAATGGTTTTTCACAAATAATTTGTGGATTTTCTTCGCACCAGAATCGACAGTTTTGTTTATTTACCACACCATCCAGATGAAAGTGACCCTCATCAGAGAAGATGATTTTTTTAAAAAAAACGTTATCGTTTTCAAGTTGTTCCAAGGCAAAATCAGCAAATTCACGACGTTTACAGTGGTCCAATGGCTTCAGTTCTTGAGCGAGAACAATTTTATAGGGATGCAAACCCAAATCCTTTCTCAAAATCCGCCAGGTTGTGGTTTCAGATAGTTGCACTTATTGAGAACGTCTTGGAATCGACAAATTACGGTCTTCAGTAACACTTGCCTGAACGGCAGCAATATATACATTACTTCGAGCGGGTTGGCCACGAAGTTTATTCTTCACGTGTGGGAACAAAAAGAAATCGCAGGGTGCTAGATCAGGGCTGTACGGCGGATGGCTCATCAATTCAATGTTTTGTCCGGTCAAATATTGTTATATATATATATATATATATAGTTTGTTGGTTCAAACTATATATATATATATATATATAGTTTGTCGGTTCAAACTATATATAGTTTGAACCGACCTGTGGAGGCTCGAATTGTCATGGTAGAGAATGATCTATCGTTTTCGGTTTGTTTTCCTTATTTCTTCAAAAATTCTTTCCATTCCATTCGGAATTCACGGTTCTACAACTCTCTAAAGGCACGGTTGCAACGTGACCGGTTTTTCCGAAAAAACAGACGACCATTTGTTTTGATATGCTTCGAGCGCGAACAACTTTTGTGGGTTTGGGCTCATCTTGGAAAACCCACACAGTCGTCTGTTGTTTACTATCGGGCTCATACGTGTAGATCCAAGATTTATCACCTGTGACAACTTTATAAATGTTCTTTGAAGCACCGCCATTGTATTTTTGCGCATTACTTGGCACCAATCGACACGAGGCCTTTTTTGAGCGGTTGTCAAATTATGTGGTACCAAATGTGAACACAGCTTCTTAACGACGTTCATGCATGATATTATGTACGCTGGTGTTACTAATACCTATAGATGCCTCTATCTCACGGTATGTCACATGACGCCCTTGCATTATCAATTCAGACACTGCATTAATGTTTTCCGACACAACAACATTTGTGGGACGATCTTCACGAAATTCATCGTCCAAAGAACGCTATCCAAGTGTAAATTCACTATACCAGCAATATACTGTAGGTTTCGATGGTGCTTCATCACCATATAAAGAATTCAGCTCGTCGATGCATTCTTGTTGAGATAATTCACGCCGAAAATTATGAAAAATAGTTGCATGAAAATGTTTGTGAGTTAATTCCATTTTTTCGTTGACATAAAATTTTCAAGTTACTGTCAACAATAGAAATAGCGACTGGATAATAGAACTGTCATTATATATATTGTACAGTATATTGTCAAAAATGACGAACTTTACGATGCAGTATCAGATCGGAGGCAACGCTAACAGTGTTGCTAGTTCCCGAAATATAAACAGCTACCCTCGTATAACTGATATTCTATTTGTTTGATTTGAATTTTACTTTTTATTAACTTGATTTACTTCTTTAAAATAAATTCATCTCAATAAAACCCTTAAATGATTTTAAAATTGACATTTGAATTTCTGTACACAAATATTATTCTTTATTCCAATTATTCGATAGCTTTTACGACAACCTTCTAATTATTGACGATAGCATATCATTATTGTATATGAATTGATTCTAAATATGTATTTTTGTAAGCTCATAGGTTCTGCAATAAGTTACTTCAACAACAATTACAAATATTTACAAAATTTATCCCTAACTTGTATGCGGTTTAAGTGTTTTGTATTTAAGAAATTTCAAATATATAATCTACGAAAATATTATTAGATAAGGTTATTATTGTGTTTAATAGTAAGTACATAGGCTTAAGTCTTATTTTTGTGACATTCACTATTCATATACGAGGTTCATTTAAAATTTCTATACATGTTTATTACTTTAGTGATTAAATAATTAATAGTTCTTTGTTTTATCACATAACAAATAAATTTTAAAAGTATATGCTGTTTCAGATCCAAAGTTTCAGTATGTGCTGTATATACGTAAAATAAAAATTAAAACTTAAATCAAGCTATAATTTTAATAATATATAGTAATACATAAACACGAAAACTGTATAATCCCAGTTCCACATAAATTTCACTTGAATCCAATTTAACTACTTGAATTCTGTTTAATGGAAACTAATGTCTGGCAATTATTGAAATTTCTGAATAGAACTATAACAGTTAACCGCTTGAGGGCATTTGCTACCTTAAATTATTCCTACTAGAAGTTCAGTTTCAAGTATATTGTTGTTGATTTCAATTCCACAAGCGTAGCTCTGCTCGTCAAAATTGTTACGGAAAAGATATTTAAAGCACTATAAATTGTAAATTAGAAAAGAAGTTGTAATCGACATAATCGAATGATGAGTACATTGGTTCTAAATTTATAAATAATAAGACTAATTAAATATTGGGTCTGGGAAAAAGTTCGTGGCGTTTTTTCAGTAAAATTCAACTGGTCCCCGCATGGCGCGTGGACGAATTCATTTAAACCGAATATGCTCCATTATTATCGACAATGTTTCGCCATTTTTTTGGTAGATCCATGATCCCATCGGTGAAAAACTTCTGTGGTTTCTGGTCGAAAAACTGAATCAAGTAGTTTTCACAGGCTTCTTTTGAAACCAACTTAATTCCATTGAGAGAGTTCTGCAGAGATCGAAACAGATGATAGTCAGAGGGTGCTATATCCGGACTGTAAAGTGGGTGCATCAAAACTTACCAACCAAACTCTCTCAATTTTTGACGGGTCATCAAAGAAGTGTGTGGTCGGGCGTTGTCATGATGGAAGACAACACCTTTCCTATTAATCAATTCGGGCCGTTTTCTTTCAATCGCCTGGCGTAATCTCTCTAGTTGTGCACAGTAGAGTTGAGAATCAATCGTCTGACCAGTTGGAAGTAGCTCGTAGTGGACGATTCCCCTCCAGTCCCACCATACACACAGCATCACTTTTTTTGGCGTCAATGTTGGCTTAGCGAACGCTTGTGACGGCTCACCATCCTTTATCCACGATCTTTTACGCTTCCGATTATCGTACGTAATCCATTTTTCATCTCCGGTTATTAAACGTTTCAGAAACGGCTCGATTTCATTCCGTTTCAGCAGCGCATCGCAGATGTTAATTCGGTCAATCATGTTTTTCACGCTCAACTCATGAGGAACCCATACGTCAAGCTTTTTTTTGTAACCAGCTTTGTGTAAATGGTTCAAAACAGTTTTGTGGTCAATGCCTAGCTCCATGCCAATATCGACACTGCTGATATGCTTATCTTGTTGGACTTTTTTATTCATTTCATCAGATTTTTCAGTGATTGGACGACCGGAGCGTGACTCATCTTTCACATTGAAATTTCCAGAACGAAAGCGAGCGAACCATTTCCGCGCAACAGATTTCGATAAAGTACCTTCACCGTACACAGCACAAATTTTATCACAAGCCTGCGCAGCGTTCTTCCCCTTATCATAATAATATTGCAGAATATAGCGAAATTTCTCATTATTCTTCTCCATTTTCAAGTGCGAATAACTTTCCAACCACTGCACCGATTATAATGTTTCTACGCTCAAACTAACGTTCGGAAGGTCATCTAAAAAACGAGCCCTCGGTGGTGTCGCTGTGACTTGTTGTTCTTTAGTTATCGGCAACCAATGCCATCTATCGGGAAAAACGCCACGAACTTTTTCCCAGACCCAATATATGACTATGTATAACTTATACATACATACTTAAATCTGGAAGATAAAATGGAAATATAAAGAATGTATTATGCAATACTTATGGTTTTATATTAAGTATTAGTAAGATGTTTAAATTAATATTGTGCAAGAAATATTTCATTCATAGAGTACATGAACACATAATTATTTTAAGAATTTGTGTATCGGATTATGGGAAAGAATTATTAAAATTGCAATTAAAAGTTAATATAGTTGTATATATTATATATATATAAATAAAATATATTTGATATAATAAAATAGAGTTGTGAAGTGGTTATGGTTTAAAAGTGAATATTAACATTAAATATTTAATATGAGTATTGCACATGTACATAGAAAGAATTTAATACAGGATTCGAAAATGGTCATAACTTTCAAAATTAATTTTAAATTTGTATTAGGAGCGCAACTAAGTCCTCGCTGTTTTTTGATGAAAATGCAACTTCATTGTGAAAAAATGTTTACAAATGAATCATTCAAAATATTGCCCATCGCTAGCGACAACTTTTTCCCATCTTTCTGGCACAGCTCGAATACCGTCACGGTTGAAGTGTTCGTCTTTTGAGGCTATCCACCAATCAAGCCATTTTGAGATGTCTTCATATGAGCGGAACTGCTGATTAGTCAGACCATGTGCCATCGAACGGAACAAGTAATAATCGGACGGCGCAATATCCGGGGAATATGGCGGGTGGGGTAGGACCTCCCATTTGAGCGTTTCTAAGTAAGTTTTAACGGGTTTGGCAACGTGAGGCCGAGCGTTGTTATGCTGTAGAATCACTTTTCCGTGCCTCTGCTCGTATTGTGGCCGCTTTTCGCGCAGTGCTCGGCTCACTCGCATCAATTGAGTTCGATACCGTTCCTCAGTGATGGTATCGTTCGGTTTCAACAACTCATAATAAATAACACCGCCTTGGTCCCACCAAATACACAGCAAAACCTTCGCAGCGTGAATATTCGGCCGAACCGGCGACGTAGAAGCATGACCGGGCAGTCCCCATGATTTTGTTCTCTTTGAGTTGCTGTAATGAATCCATTTTTCAACACCTCTAACGATGCGATGAAGAAAACCCTTCCTTTTTTGCCGCTGGAGCAGTTGAACACAGGCGAAAAAACGATGCTCAACGTCTCTTGGCTTCAAATCTTAAGGAACCCAAGTTTCTTGTTTTTGAATTATTTCCAACCCATGCGATCGCTGGGAAATGGCTTGGCGGGGAACTCCTAATGCTGAAGCAAGCTCTTTTTGCGTTTGGTACGGATCCTCATCGAGCGATGCCTCCAATTCAGCGTCTTCGAAGGTTTTTGGTCTTCCTTCACGCGAACGGTCGTCATCATCGAAATCACCGTCTTTGAAGCGACGGAACCAATTACGGCACGTTATTTCACTTAGAGCAGCATCTCCGTAAACTTTTTGGAGTTCTCGTTTTCTTCGAATGAAAGAAGGAAAACAACAGTTCCCGCAAATGACGACTATTTGGCACAAAGCAGACATTTTCACACAACCAAAAGTATATGACGCAAAAACAAAATTACTAATGCGTCAAAGCGGTTTATTTACCATATGTCTAAGCTTGGTTCATGACGTTTTGGTTGTGTCACAATCAACCAGCATTTACTACTGGAGCCATCTCTTGAAAAACAGCGGGAACTTAGTCGCGCACCTAATATAATTAGTTTTTTAAAAGTTTGTTAAACTTTTGTTAGCTACATTATAATAGTCTTTTTATAAATAATAGACATCAGATTTAAGGAGAAGTAAATTGTTTACAATATTTTCAACAATTTCTCTAATTTAAGGTGGAATACATGAACAATTCTCATTCTTCTTTACATTAAATGTAATAAGTACAAAATACTCAAAAGAAATTAACAAATTTCAATTTTAAATTGACGAATATCATTGTGTATTGCCAATGTTAGATTTATAGCTGGATTGTTCCATCGGCAACTCATAACCACCACGCTGAGCAGCTAGCAAGAATTTTTATGCGTTCGAACTCGCGTGATAAACTTTCCTTTTGGAGATATCCGAATAGAATAAAGCCCACGTCCTCACACTTTTTCCAAAATTGGTTTAAAATTCGGGATGTATATTATCAAATCCAAGGGCTTTCCATTTTTGACATCTTGACATTTTTTTAGTAATTGTAATAAGGAGGAGAAGGAAAACATAAACAAATCGAAAAATAAAAATAAAATCACAATTATTTGGAGAACAGAAATAGTAACTAATTAATACAAAACAGAGAATCATTTTAAATTTTTTCTGTTCTAATGAGAGGGATGGGCTTGTTTAGTTTTGAAATTATATTTTTCATTTTTCGTTTTAGCGAGGCTGTCGCGGCGCCCCTGGAGACCAGGAAGTACTTATCCAATGTCACTGCGAAGCTATAAACGAGGAATAGCATCTTTTACAAATTTGCTGGAACATTGTGGGGAGCACGGGCAGCTACTCTGTGGACCTCGGCACTAAGTGTCATATATTCAGCAGTAGAATACTGCGCCTTCATCTGGCTCAGCAGCTCATAAATGAATAGAGTTTTGAGCCACATTGAGCCGCAGCACATCCGACGACATAGAATTGTATCCCGAGAAACCCGTCACTGCCAACTCATGAAGATGTCGATCATACCACATTTGATTGTCTTAACTTAAGAAGAATACCGCGTAACTATTCCCAGAACAATGTTTTGATGTGGCAAACTCTTGGATGGCCGAACGGCAAGACTGCGCTTCGGAGGAGTGGCAATCCTTGCTAAACGCCAAACAGCTCTCACACGGACATGATCTACTGCACTGGAGCTGGGTGTCTCTCAATAGAGTGCGAACAAGTCACAAGTGATGCAAAAAGCAGATTCCTGAATGTGACTGTGGCGCGGAGAACCAAACCATCAGACGCATAGTGTACGAATTTTGTCATTGAGCAATGCCTGGCATACAAGGGGACTTCGCAAAAGCCACACCTGAAGACGCTCGGTAGATCCAAAATCTTGATTTGAAGCAGTGATTTTCAGTAATCTAAATATATCTGTGCGTCCTTATATATATATATATATATATATATATATATATATATATATATGTGTTTGTATTGTCTTCTTTTTTAAATCTTCTTTTGTGACTATACTCTGCCATAAGCTAAATAAATATTTGTAATAAGTATTTATCTAGAAACGGTTACAAACGAGGCAAATTAGAAAAAAATAACAAAGAAGTGGTATGGTAAGTTATAAGATATATTGCACTCGTGTCATAAACCTCGTACAGTAAGACCTGTCTTATGACATTCGTTCTTTTATATACTATTGAAATTGAAAATTATCAATTAAAATATAATCGCCATTCAAAATAGTTATAATAAGAAAAAGTAGTATTGCAGATGTGAATAGTAAAGCTTCATATATATATATATATATATATATATATATATATATATATATATATATATATATATATATATATATATATATATATATATATATATATATATATATATATATATATATATATATATATATATATATATATATATATATATATATATATATATATATATATATATATATATATATATATATATATATATATATATATATACACACATATATAGGTTTTGGCAATATATGTCACCAAATAAACAACTATTTCAATAAGCTCAAATTTATTTAATAATTTAGATGTTATATCATTAACGAATAATTAGTACATTGTTTTGATATAAGGGATACTTAATAACTACTGGTTGCCCTACAAGCAAGAACAACAGCTTCACTTGAGCGCCACATTGTTCAGATCGGCGGTTAAATGACAACTTGGAGGATGTCCACTAATATTAGTATACAGATTTCCAGATATTGTCTATTGTCGTCTGCTTCTGGTGGCAGTTATGATCAAATATTATATTCTCAAGTAGCGATAGATACAGGAAACAAGTCAGCCAGTGTGGTAGTGTACTCAATCTATGGCAAAATAACTGAATCTATTTTGCTGCTCTTAAGAACAATGGACATCGACCACGACTTTCGTGGTTGTGCAACCTTGAATACATATTGGACTGTAATTCATTATTAATGCCATTAAGGTGATTAAACGGTCATTGTTTCAAGGTGAACCAAGACTCATAAATAAAATTTCATTGTTGGCCCCAACTGGTCGTGACAAGTCGAAAAGATTAACGATCTAATTGAGCATTTGCATCAAAAAGAAAAAGATAGAGTCCTATCGCATTCTTACATTCTTGCCTGAAAACTTGCGATGTAGTGGTGTGGCAGTGTACACAAACCATCAAGTCTGCCTATCCACAAACAGTTGCTAGATCTTTGTTTTTACTCTCCAAAATGTTTTTAAAGCCATTGCATTACTGTATCATATACTTTAGCTAAACGAGGCGTACCATACTAATACGAAATATGAACACGATACATAATGACGCCATTTGTATAAAAGTAATGTGTTGCCTCTGCAAGGTATTCCTATAATTAACGCTAATTTATTGAATACTATTTAACATAGCTATTTCTACGTTAAATGAGAGGATTATGGATGTAAACGAAAATCAGTCAAACATGAGAACGAAGCGTGTGGGAAGAATATATAGGTTTTACACTGGCTTAAGAATTTTACTTTGATCGCGATAATTTTACAGGATCTAGCTACGTTACGCTCCGAAAAAACACATCGATTTAAATATTAAACGGCACGAAGAAAAAAAATGGAATCCAAATTTATTTTTTGATACTTTCGGCGCAATTTTCAACGCGTTGAAAGCACCACATGTTCCCTCGTGCCTTTTACAGCTAAAATTAGGTTATTGACGTGCTATTCGTAAATGTAATAACGAAAAAATATGTTTACACATCATTGACGAAGGTTTCTCTCATACGGTGTTAAAATTTCGTCGTGTAGGTATATCAATAGATTCCAGTTTAGGAAATATAAAAATAAAACTCAATATGAACATGATACTGAATTTTGGAAAGGGATAAAACTTGCAATATGTACTATGATACGCAAATTTAAATTTTCAACGCATCTACGTCCATGAAACACATTACATTATAACTTCCTTAATACCATTTAAATAAATTAAAATTTAATATTAAAACGTTAAATACTCCTAGAGATGAAACCCAAACTCAATTTATTTAATATATTCACATAAATTAAAATTGAAATTGAATTAACATGTAAAGGGTTTTCCAATAAGGACTTGACAACTTTTTTCCAAAATAAAATGCAGACCATTTGAGATATTTCAAAAACTTTATTATCGGGTTGAAGTACAATCAAAACATTTATGAATGGAACTCGACTTCGTTCATATGGCCACCGCGGGCACGTTTGCAGCTGTCGATTCGTTGGATCCAATTTTCGATGACTCGCCCACACAATTCGGCCGAAACGGCTGCTATTTCGCGTTCAATGTTGGCTCTGAGCTCTTTCAACGTTGTCGGCTTGTTGGCATAGACCAATGACTTGATGTAGCCCCAAAGAAAAAAGTCTAGAGGCGTTAAATCGCACGAACGAGGCGGCCAATCGACTGGTCCATTTCTTGAGATAACTCATCAAATTTACTCTTCAATAAATCGATTGTAACGTGTGCTGTGTGGCTTGTGGCACCGTCCTGCTGAAACCATATGTTGTTCAAGTCCATATCTTCCAATTCGGGCCAAAAATAATCGGTAATCATGGCGCGATAACGATTACCATTCACAGTAACGTGACGATCATTATCGGCAACGAAAAAATATGGCCCTATGACGCCACCGGCATGCAAACCGCACCAAACAGTTATTTTTTGTGCAAGCACATGTGGATTTTCACCCGACCAATAATGCATATTTTGCTTATTGACGAACCCATTGAGCCAAAAATGAGGCTTCGTCATTGAAAATGATTTTGCGATGAAATTGATCATCTTGGCGCATCTTTTCCAGAGTCCAATCGGAGAACGTACGTCGCTTCAAATGGTCCATCGGCTTCAATCCTTGACTCAGCTTGATCTTGTATGGGTGTAAACCAAGATCTTTACGCAAAATTCGCCATAAAGTGGTCTGGGCGATGCCCAACTCTTGAGAACGCCGTGGAATTGACTGATTTGGATCATTTGCTACGGACGTTTCAACGGCAGCGATATTTTCGACACTTCGACCAACCCGTTGTCTCACTGGCACGGCAACATCACACAACGAATATGTAGACTTAAACTTTTGCACTAAACTTGTTACTGCCTGTCTACTAGGGCGAGAATTACGACCGAAAATCGGAGTTAACGCTCTTAAAGTAGCGGTCACCGACTCCGAATTTCTGTAGTAAATTTTTATAATTTGCAGACGTTGTTCGTTCGTGTACTTTACCATGATGAAAATGTTAAGTTTACTGAATAAATTGACAGTGACAGTTCGATGATTAGTGAAAGGGTGCGTTCACAAATTGAATTAATAATTGTCAAGTCCCTATTGAAAAACCCTTTATATATGTCGCTGTATTTATATTAAAGCGTTATGTACATAGGATTTATTTGGAAAGTTCCAAGGGCATATAAGAGGATGATTTGATGCAAGGTGAGACTCGAAATCAAGTAAATGCGTTAGAAATTTTTACTATTTTTCGATATATTCCTCTTTAATTTCACCACCACTTAGGTCAACGATGCGAAAGTGCAATTTGTAATGACATTTCTCAAGATTCTCAAACATCATTGCTGCTCCGTTTCTGCAATAAATTATTAATCCTACCGAAATTTTCTTGTAACTTTTTTATGGGTCGCTGCATATCATTGTTCAGAAATCTTTCTTCGATTTGTCTAGTAGAGTATGATGGTTTGACTGTTTGCGAGGTAGTCAATGAATATGATCTTCGCATTCTTTAAACGAAAGCTGTTGAGACTGCTGTTTTGATTTAGGAACATAGTGATGAAAACAGGTTTCGTTGATCGTCGCATTGGTTGCACATCCTCTTGGATGTTCATATCACCACGTTTAGATTGCACAACCGCTAACAAATTGTGGCTTGCATGAGAATATTACCACCAAAACTTTATTAGATACCAGCCAAAATTTCAGATTTGTTGTTTAAGTAAATATTGGATTGCACCAAAAATTATTTTATTTTTTACGTGTCAGAATTTTCAGTTTAGACACTGCTTACCCTGCATATCATTGTTCAGAAATCTTTCTTCGATTTGTCTAGTAGAGTATGATGGTTTGACTGTTTGCGAGGTAGTCAATGAATATGATCTTCGCATTCTTTAAACGAAAGCTGTTGAGACTGCTGTTTTGATTTAGGAACATAGTGATGAAAACAGGTTTCGTTGATCGTCGCATTGGTTGCACATCCTCTTGGATGTTCATATCACCACGTTTAGATTGCACAACCGCTAACAAATTGTGGCTTGCATGAGAATATTACCACCAAAACTTTATTAGATACCAGCCAAAATTTCAGATTTGTTGTTTAAGTAAATATTGGATTGCACCAAAAATTATTTTATTTTTTACGTGTCAGAATTTTCAGTTTAGACACTGCTTACCCTGCTATAACTTTCAAATCAAATGTTAGAGATTAAACAAATTTTATCTGGCAACATTCAAGGCTGCAGAATTCGGATATAATGTTACGTTTGTCCGAAAATGCAAAACTATCGTCATATTTCGTTATTATTTATTTCAGTGACTATCAAAACATTAATTAACTAAAGATTCTGTGAACATAAACGTCATCGTAAGAATTGCGAGCTTTTATATTATTATACTAAAATCATTATTACATTAATCAATATAACACTATGAAACTTGCCTAAAGTATATTACAACGACACAATTAATGAAAAAAGTTGCATAAATTAAAAAACTTGTCCACATGAATAACGCGTGTCCAATTATTATATTACTGGTTCAACTTTGTTGGACATGGTTATTATAAAGATTACAATCAGGGGAACAATTTAAAGTTTACGTAATTACTCGTTGTAAACTTTTTCATTACGTACTCTCCGATAAATATAGAAACGATATCGTGACGTACTCATAACTACAAACTGTATTCTAATACATTAACAATTAAGGAAATTTTGTTTTAAATTAAAATTCTTAAGGTTGTGAAGGTTTATTTGTTTTTACTCGATATATAATTCATTCAAATCAGATCTGTAAAAAGGCATAAATAAGTTGAACATTGTTTATATAAGAATAACATAATACTATTCATCTCGCCATTTCCAAAATTGTAAAATCATGAGAAAATTTATCTAGAAATAAAGAATCATATATTGATTTGAAATTTAGGTTAGTTTGATATATTTTCTGTCTATAACATATGTATATGCAAACATTGTACTGATTATCAATACGACAATGAATTCAAAGTGAAATACTAATATAAGACTATGTATGTAACTAGAGAATAAGAGAATAAATAGATTAAGGGACTCTAACGTAGCCGCGCAATGTACAAATATTGGTTCACCCACTGAAAATTATTAGTAACGGAGAGCTGAGACTTGTGCTCACATGTTTATATCATGTGTATATCGATGACACGAAATATTGTCTCTAGAGGCGCATATAGCTATTTATACATATTAATCCTATTAATCATTTCAATCAATCTTTTTCAAAATGTAATATGTATTTAACGGAAACGTTGCAAATTTTAAAGATAATTGGATTTGTGGACAGATGTCGGGCTCATACGGAAGCAGTGCAACTTTTCCAGCAATCAGACTTACCACCCATTTCATAAGAAACCGTATCTAAAAACCTTTGCCAAGGCAGAGAATATCGTTTCTCTCACGAGTCTACATTTACTGTCAATCGTCAAATCTGTAGGTACCAGACTGCTACAAATCCTCACTGACAGCGCGATAATGACACATTAACATTTGGGCAGGCATCATCACAGACTGTGTAGTAAGATCGATCTTTTTAGATAGTTTTATCAGGCAAAGATATTTTGTACTTCTCAGAGATAAGCTTATTTCAGCGTTGGCAGTTATATCAGAATCCAAAAGATTCAGATATTTTAGATATTATCTGGTTCCAGCAAGATGGATACAGCTTCTTATATATAAATAGTCTCGAACATGACAAGCCTCACGTTCTAGATTATGTAGGTGTAGTTTTTCCTAACAGATGGATTAAAAGACGAGGTTTTTTGGAATGGCCAACTAAATTTACAAATTTGACACCAATGGATTTCTTTTAATGGAGTTATTTAAAAAGTAAAGATTTTAAAAGGAAATCTACTCATTTCACTAATTTAAAAGAACGAAGTACAACACAAATAAGTTGTGTTGTAAGTTAGAAGTGTGTCAAGAAGTTGGAGTACATTTTTAGCAATTGTTATAATAATTAATAAATAAAGTTCATTTTTCGATTTTTACAGTTTTTATAATTTGTTATTGTAATCCTGGTTCTTCCAAAAAATGGCCATATTTCACGAATTGTTAAAGGTATAGAAATTAAGTCTGTTTCTTGGAAAGGCCTTTAGAATATCTATAGAAAATTGCCATAAACATGCTCAGTTCTATTATAAAAATGCATATAATGTCATAACTCAACATTAGTAACGTCGCAGGTATGTAAAATACATAAAATACTGCACTTTTAGAGTATGTTTACCTGTTTCAGCATTCTTGTGCAATATTTATAGTACCAGTGGGTACGAAACATTGGTAGTTATACCAGTGGCGCGGTTCCAGCCCAGAAGCCAAGAAGAAAATAGTATGGACCACGACCGCGGAAGTCTACGCACCACATTAGTCTATATATATTTTTAAATACAGTGTATAGCGAGTCTCTTTAGAGAGTCTCTTAAGAAGTAAAATGAACTTATAATATTGTTAATTTTTCTTTTTTACCTGTAAAAGGGACCCCCTTTTATGTTAACCAAATACGCAATGTATTTTATGGATCCTCCTTTTGCTTCAGTATTGGCCAAAGGCTTTTCGGGTAACAATACTGTGGCGTCCTACTAGATCTTATTCAGAATCCTCCACTCTCCAAGTTTTTTTAAAGTAGTCTTAGTACCTTGGAGGTCAAGCAAAGGGATCGTTTAAGGTGAGAATACGGGCGTTTATTTATTGTCCTACTAAGCATAGAGACAGGACGTTAGAACATTTTTTTCTAAATCAAATGTCATCATTATCACCGTCTTCAGGGCTTAACAGTCACGCTGAAACTGTGTAAGTCTGCCGTGGGGGGGGGGGTTATATAGGGATATTGGAGCGTAACGGTTACGGTTGAGAAGTTTGGAGATACAGGATTGCTAGGTATTGTATAGAAGATAACCATCATTCCAGTTCAGGTTATTGGGGTGTTTAGAGATCTCAATAGATTCACGGATTTTTCGGCAATAGTATTGACTATTGAGGGACAGAATTTTGGTCGAGTCGAACTGAATATGGTGCCCGGTTTCAAGCCTGCCAGCAATTGCAGTTACTAGTTACAATAAAAGATCGTGTTTCTCTAGAATCACCTGGTGTGTACAGGGTTCGTAAAGAAGTGTATAAATGGCGAAACAAAGCGGTCTGTCGGCTGTTAAGCCCTGAAGATGTCCCATAAAAATGATGACGAAATGTCGATGCCAGTACCGTCAATGACGTGGTTTCAGCCCGGAAGCCCAGATGAAGAAAGTATAGACTACGAACCAGATTCATCATTACTTTGTTGAAACAGCGTCGTTGTCCCAAATTGAAAATAATAAAAAACTTTAATAGTCTAACTTATTTTTTTCACTTCGGGTCTTATTTTACGTTAAATGATTCTTGTAGGTTCGCTATTACATTAATTGTAATAGAAATTATTCATTAAATACTACAATAAATGCAAAAACGGTACTTATCGGTACTATTTGTAAATATTTTGAAAAATAAATACGTACTTGGCAATATATTTGATGAGCATTACTTCTTTTTACTCACTAAGGAAACAATAAAAAATTTCTGAAAGAATGCATGTTTAATATAAATTTGACACATAAAAAAGTATATGCTTTGCAAACAGTATACGAACGAAATCGATTTATAATAGAAAACTGAAACACTAGTTTAGCAATAATGAAAATCGTTTACGTGTCTAAAGGCCAATGTCCATAATTGTAATAGATCTATATTGCAGATTATTCCGAATATTGGAAACTATAATCGTGAACGCTTATAAGAGATGTTACCTGAAACTGGTTATTTCAATAAGCAATAAACGCTCAAATGCCTTGATCGCAGCAATCTAATGATAGTACTAAATAAGATATGTTAGTCTATTTACGTAAATAAAATCTCTTACTTCGATCGTGGTGGAATTTCCATACTAAAACTCCAAACGCCAAATAAAAACACTAAATTTACAAAATTACAAAAGCTATAGTTAGAATGTGTGAGAATAAATTATATATATATATATATAGCATCCAATAATCACTAAGTCACTTATTACTTAATTTAAATATTGGAGCACAATTTGTTTTTGTAAGAAAACACTTAATATAGTTTCGCTAAATTGAATTAATTTTAAAAAGAATCAAATCAGACCATTTCTTCGATACCATCATTTCAGCAAAATATAAAAACCTATTTTTAATTTCTACTTATTTTAATGGCACAATTTTGACGAATATTAATAAAAATTGTGCAAATATATTTTTATAATACCTTCAAAAGCGTTGCTTGGAAATAACCTACGTTCATACGCAAACAAAAGCAATATATTTGAACACTTACTACGAGAAAAGTATTAATCTACTCGACTAAACATTTGCAAGTGTCTTCCTTTTAAATGATGTTTGCCGCGTTTTAAAAATGTTCTTGCATAGAGAGAATGATCTTTCGTTGTCTATTAATATAATATTTGCGTAGATAAAATGTTCTGTTAACGGAGTTGTATTTGTATTACTCTAAATACCTTCCCGCGATTTGGTAAAATCTGAATTTTTTCTTAATGTGGGTAATTTTTTTCAAATAGTTTCTGGGATCAGATGTAATGCATGTAACGGGAACGTTACATGTAGTGAAGTGGGACACTTATGTTTAAGAAAATGTTCCGCAAAAAACATTGACGAGTTAGCCTCAGTAACAAACACCACTACTTGGTTTCATTCATTTTTTGCAGTCTGTAGTCTAATCACTGTTAACCAGTTTCTTATTTTTCAGAGCAGATTGAATACTGATCTCTATTTTTTCGCGCGCCGAAGGTAAATAGTTTTTTAACTTTCGAATGCTTCGTAATACGTAATCTACATTGCATGTTCTCCAAAACTGATGGAACGGTTCCCTCTCCACTATCCTAAATGGTATATTACAAGCTATCAACGTATAAATTATATGTAACATTCCTTTTGAAATATCTGATGACATTTTGTATGTTCGTGTTTTTGTGTTTATGCGTCTAAAATAGTCTGAAGAACAATCTATCAGATACTAAAAAATTACTTTAGCATTATCGTATTTTAAGTCTGGGAATTGTTCGATAAATTTATTATCACTGTCCATGTACAACAACCTGTTATTATTCCGTTTTACAGTTACAATTACGCTACGAAGCAATATTAAATATTGATCCTAATCAATGCAATAAAAATTCGGACATAACTAAAATTACTACATTCTACAACACGCCCGTTATACGTCGGTGACGGATTGGACTAGCGGAAGACATCCGTAGCACCTTCTTTCGTCATCGTGCATGGTGTCTAAATATTCCCGCTTTACTTGTGACACAAGTACTTAGTTTTATTTTTTCTAATTTGTCTCTTTAATGAGCCTTTCTGAATAACTATTAGTGTAATTTTCAATTTGAGAATTTCGGTAATGGCTGGAAATATACGATAACACTTGCCAATTTGTAATTTAAATTTTTCAATTTCTATTATATATTATGTACTTATTAAATTTAATGCAAAATAAATGAGAATTTTCTATGTATTCCAACTAAATTTAGAGAAATTGTTGAATACATTGTAAATATTTTACTTCCCATTAAATCTTGTACCAATTATGAAAAGCAATTTAGAAAATTTTAGGAAAAGTGCAAAAAAAAATAAATAATAAATAATAAAGTTTTGTCAAAAAAATGCTTTACCTGCACATTTTCAGTGGCGATATTCTAAGTATAATAATAATAATAATAATAATAATAATAATAATAGCTTTATTGTAATTCGTCGAAAAGAAAGAAATACAAACGTCATGACATAGATATGTTACATATGTAATTAAAAAAAAAAAAGAAGTAAATAAAATGTATTATATCTTAAATAAATCTATGATTTATATATTCAGATATGCTATATGGTTCCATCTCAATTAAGAGATCACGAACTCTCGATTTAAATACTGAAAATACCCTAACCTCTCTGAACGATTCGGGCAAGTGATTAAAAAATTTAATGGCAGAGTAGTGGAGTCCACTCTCCACCAAGGCAAGGCGGTGTTTAGGATAGTAGTAATCATTTTTGTGTCTTGTGGAGTAATCGTGAGTAGCGATATGCTCCTCAAACAAATGTTCATGCTTGTAAGCAAAAAGCAGGACCTCAAAAATATATATCCCAAAAACAGTTAGGAGAAAATGTTCTCTGAACACGCCCCTGCACGACCGCTCAAAATTCATGTTGTGCATTATTCTGAGAATTCTTTTCTGAATTATAAATACGCGATCCAATTCACTGCTACTACCCCAAACCGCAATGCCATACTTTACCCTGGAGTAAAAGCATCCAAAATATATCATTCGTAGCGCCTGATCGCTAACGAGTTTCCTCAAGAGACGAATCCCAAAGCACACATTTGCAAGGACTTTACATAAAACATTGATATGATCCTTCCACTTTAGGAACTGATCTACCGTAACTCCCAATAAGCGAACACTATTTTGTACAGGATACAAGGAATGGCCAAGCTCCACACTGTTAGGAAAATCAGTAAAATTGTTGCATCTAAACAGAATTATGTTTGTCTTCGAGTTGTTAATATTCAGGTTATTACATGACAGCCAGTTCTGTACTGTACCCAGTACAGATTCAGTGCTGTCAATAACCTGATTTAAAGAATTGCCGGTGACTAAAAGCGTGGTATCATCGGCATAATTGATTGTAAGGCATTTATAATGTGGACAAATTAATCAGTTAAGTAATTTGTGATTATTTGATATTTAGTTGATTTAGGTCGATTTCATATTTTTTTGACGTCCGGATTTGATATGAAATTTTTGAAAAATTAAAGTCCACTAGAATAAAATAATCTATAAATGCATAGATTTCGATGGCGTTATTATGTCAAAAGATGGAAAAATACAAATAGAACCTCGCAAGAAAAGCTAACAGTGTTTACTAAGTCTTAAGCAAAACGGTGTTCGCAAAAAAAGAAATTGGTAAAATCACAAAAATTAAGGGTTTATGATAAGTAGACCGCTTATTATTATTAATCCATTATGACATGCACTAGCAAATCCTGGGTAAAACAAAATAGGACAGAAAAAATGGGGAAATACCAAATTTGACAAATCAAGAAGCAATCACCATAAATATCGGGAGGAAGCATCTAAGTTAGTTTGAACACACACTCATAGTTAGAATGGAAAACAGCGTAATAATCAAAAGAATAGTGGGAGCCAAAAATGTTGATAAGAGCAGAAAAACATCTAGAAAAAGCTGGAATAGAGAATTTAGAAAATGAAAACGAGAAGAGAAAGACATTGGATAAGATGGAAAAAGTTGATTAGTGAATGATAAGGAGCACATTCGGCAGCCTCAGGACTATAAAGAGTTTTCTAAGGAAGTGAAGAAGAAGAAGAAGAAGAATTTTAAGACATATGTTTAAAATCTATAGTAAATTAAATCAATAAAATAAATTTAAATTACCTATTATTCAATAGTTAATGACTAGTCTACCAATCTCAATATACCAAGTTCGATTTCTGGTGCGCACCGATGGCGTTTTTTCGGCTCCAGCTCGATTCAAACTGTTCAAAATGAGTATCTCGAGATCAAAATCTGGGTTAATAACAGATGGTTGTTTATGGCACTTCTCACGATACAATCCCAGTATACCAAAACGGTTGCCTTTCAAATAAAATACGTTATATTAGTGCAAATATTATAAAGTTTTAGGAAATATATGATTTATTGGGAAAACAAAATATTCAAGAGTTTACTTTAGTTGTATACTGATATTGAAAAGAAAAATGCAGTGGCTTGAATATAATTTCGTTTTATTACCTAATACCGAGTTTAGTATTTTAGGTTCGGTTAAAAAATTTTAGCCTTTGTTTAATGTCATGAAAATATTTTGTCAATATGATAGAAGCTAATTAACAAACTGTTTAAAGACGAGGACACTTGCTTCGTCGTTGAAAATTTATTGCTCCCAATAAAACACATGCACGTATTCCTTTAAATTTTTATGCATATATTTCTTGCTCTACTTATGACACACGTTGTCGATATTAGATCTTCTCAAGTGTAAAAAAAACGCTTCACGCTTTTGTATGTTAAGCAGTCGATATTCTAGTAAAAGGTAATTTGTATGTGAAGAACATACTGTGAGCATTAGAGCGAGAGTATGCGGAAGTAATTAAGTTAGTTTCAATTTAAAGACTATAGTCACTTTTCCGTCCCTAATCGTAAACTGTTTACTTTCGGTAAAGACTGTAATGATCCTTTCGTATACTTTTTTTCTGATGTTACGATGCTGTCGTATTTGTGTTTAGTTTTCTCTTGATCGTCTTATTTCACGGTTCGCAAATTTATACTGCCTCAGCTCCTCTGGTGAAATTCGCCATCTACAACTCGTCACATCAACATGATTTTTTACTGTTTCGTGTTCCAGCCCCACCGTAATTACAGTATTTCAGTTTGTCTTCCATCGTTGTTACTGCAGATATAAAAAGAAGGAGCTAGTTTTTTGGTTCCTTTTAAATACATAAGTAGCAATGTTGTTTAATTTTATTGATATGAAATCAAATGTAGACAAAATGGATGCATTTACCGTAGAAAAATATAATCTATTACAAGTATATAACAATGAAATAATATAAAGAAGTACTATAAGTGATCTAAATAGACTATTTAATGATAATTGCTTAAATCATATATAACATTTCCATAATTAGGTAATAACGAATCAATAGCGGCGTGGACGCGCGGTCACATTCGCTATACAATAGAGAAGAACAACGTACCATCTGAAGATATCAGCAGTGATACTGTCAAAATCTGGTACAGACTACAGCCCACAAATCATGTTGGAATACCTCGAGAAAACACCCGAGAAATCGTATATTCATCAGATTCTATACCATAATGTATATTAACCCTGTTATTATTATAAATCCAAAACAAATTATTTATAAATAAATTAAAAACCTTCCTTCTTACTTTGTGGTATAATTTAAAATTCAAACAGGACGCTATTTTCTTTTAATAGCACCAAGTTCCCTCCAGTAGTTTACAACATAAATCAAGTTGTTCCTTCTTTTCAATATTTAATATATTAATATTAAATATTGTATATTATCAACATTATACTAAATTCGTTTACTAAAAAACAGATAATTATTCGCCTTTACGATGCTAAACTGAAAAATTCTAATTTTAATCGCTTATTCATCGCAGGACTCGCGCGGGACTCAAACCCATGATCTCATTCTCCCCGGGAATGCTCCCTGACAATCACACCACGGAGGCTGGTAATTGGAATTCTTCTATTGGGCCAAAAATTGCATTATGGAAACACTTATTAAAAGAAAAGTCACGGTAGATTATTAATTGCATATAATTATGCGCTTTTACTAAGCTAAACTGAAAAATTTTAATTTTAACTTTTATACATCGTACATGTAATGCAGACATTTTTGAAAAAATTTCTCTTCTCCGTGGAAATCAGACCCACAATCTCATTCTGTCCGGGAATGGGCCCTGACTATTAGATCACGGAGAGAGTTAATTCGAGTCCTTAACACCCCGGAAACGACTGTAGCCCACGAAAATTTCGTATCTGAGGTGACGGAAGAACAATGGGCCAAATGTTTTGAGAGCTGGTTCCATCGAATGCAGAAGTGCATAGACCATAAAGGCGAATATTTTGAAAAACAATAAAAAAAATTAGTTAAAATAATTTAGTATTTTGTATCATCTGCAAAATTTTTAAAGCAACCTACATATTTAAAAAATATTGATTGAATTATTCGACATTAGCTTACTAAAATTAATATTTTTAAATTTGCAGAAAACTTCTTTAGTAAAAATTTCCTTGCGTAAGGTCTCTGCTGCTGTTCAAGTATGTGTAAAAATACCTGGACAATCGTGTGTGATTGACAGGAGCGGGCTGTTTCATTGCAATAATTGGTACCAGCGAATACAAGTTATCGAATCTGATATACGTCTCGTCAGCTCTTATTGGACAGGAATTTTTATACTGCTATGACAGGGTATGGATAACGTTGTAAATTTTTTTTAAAAGTGACTTGTGAAAGCAGGAAACTTAATTTCATTTATTTTCTATTATTTCTTCAATACGATTGATAACCTCTGGTGGTTATTTTAACTGCCCTACTTCTGAATTTTCTTAACAACCAATTTAAAAAAGTAATTTCCTTCTAGATTTTTTTAAGTGTGTGTAATCTACTGCAAAAATTGGGAACTTGAAATTTCTCAATACACTCCTATACTGAATAAACCTATATACGATTAACTTTAGTTTTACTTCGAAAAGAAAACTTAAACTAAAAATCTTGTGTTATGAAGTGCAAGCCGTTTTCAAACTCATAACTTTTAAAACAATTAAATGTAACTTTTTTTTAAAATTATTTTTTACTTAGCTTTTTCTTTTGAAATAACATTCGAATATATAGAAAATTTTTTAAAATATTAATATTGAAATGAAATGACAAAATTATACTTGTCTTTTACGCAAAGGACCAAAAGGGATACTTTATTCTTATCATAAACAAGCATAGAGAGCATTATGTACTTCATTTATTTTGACCTGTTAAATTTCGATATTTACCGCTTCTATCGTTTTTGACATTGTATGTGTTTATTGTTAGTTTTTCTTTATTTTATTTCTTACATTGTGCAAGATCTCTTCTTTTCAAAACAATTAAGGAGTGGAATTATTACATTTTAAAAAAGCTTGAGAAGCGTGAACAGGCACAAGCTTGTTTTAAATGTTTTGATCTCCTTTCAAAGACGAAGAAAAATGCAGGTCTATAAGTTCAGTTTATAAGAGATCAAATATTACATCGAATTAAGAATAAAAATCTCAAAATCCAGTCCTTTCTTCTTCTGGCAAAAGATACCTCGAGCTAAATTAAAGACATCTTTTAAAATCAAAGGAGAAAGTACTGTTTAAAGTAAAAAGAGTAACATTAAAGAATAAACTGAAGGCCAAGGAAATTATCAACTTGACGACTGCGTTATTGAGTAATTTATTACATGGTATCGGCTTTAATTTTAAGCAAGAAGACAAGCGAGCATTAGTCGAAAAGCACAACACAGCAATATTACGAAATGCTTTCTTAAGGAAACATATTTTTAATTTCATATCCAGCTCTCCAATGTTTCTGGATGAAACATGGATTTATTTCTAGGATAACACGGAAAAACCTTGGCAAAATGATTCTATAAACAGTATACGAAAGCAAAAAGATTATAATGGTTCATAGCCAACATTATCCATGTTGGCTGTGACAGAAATATTAACATAATATTTATTTCAATAATAAAAACTGCGAACTATTAAGCTGAAATGAATAGCAAAAAATTGAAGAATATGTAACGATACTTATGTCGAACATACAAGCAATTCTGCAATTATAATTAATAATATTACTTACTACAGTATTATTATCCATCAAATCCTTAAAAATTCAACAAGGAAAAACTAATAAACCTAATTTTTGCTACAAGAAGAAGGCCAAGAAATGTTAACTTTCTCCACGCCTTTGTGAACATAACATAATTGAATTAATTACGATCTCAGTAAAAGGATATTACATGTACAAGAAAAGTATCGACAGTGATGGTTATGGGGATAAAAATATACTGTCTATGTGGAACGAATCACTAGAGCAGTGTACTCCAAATATTTGTAAAATTGCAATATAAATAATACTATTACAAAATGATATAAACAAACATACTCTTGGCAAATGTTTATGTTGAACCGACCATCATAAATCTTAATGATCTTCAAGTTTATCAAAAGAAATTAACTAGCATGTTTATTAATCGGCCAATTTTATATTTCTAAATATTAAAAATTGAATTAACTGAAGTTGTTCGACTTATGTAAAGTATATGTAAATGCTTATATTCAAATACTTCTTTTTAATAAATTTACATAGAAGAATATTATATCCTGTGTAGAAAACACAGTATTTTGTCAAGAAAATTCTGCTGGACTAGATATTGCATAAGTTACTCTCAAAATCTGCTATTGTTTTATGATAGACTAATTAGTAACGATCCATTTTCTCCAAAATCGTGTGATTTATATTCTAAACTATTATTTTTACGTAACAAAATTACAAAATTTAATTATTAGTGCTTCAGTGCAAATGTTACTAGCCAAGATTTTCAACATTTGCTATGGTAATTTTAATAAAATATGTTATCCATATATGTTTAATATTTATACACATTGATTTAATTGATTATTTTGCAATAATACATGCACATGTAAATCTTTTAAGTAATGTGTCACGATATTTTATTTAAAATTAAATAGAATAGATTTTACATAGACATGCTCTTACTTATATCCCTGAACGTAAGTAGGTTTCGAACTCTTGTAAAAGTTACAAAGTTAGTATTTTATTTACAAAGAATTTGTATATCTAAGTTGCTGCTAAAATAAAGAATTATGTGTCAAAGTACTATTATATGTCAATAGCATTGAAATAGGTTTTAAAAAGTGTAACGTCGACGTTGAGGGTTAGTAGTTAATCTAATATTTTCGGCAATATGTATAAATATTTCAATTGCTTACTTTTGTAGGTATGTGGAGTACATGGGACTAAATGTGTCGCAATGACATTTATACAAAGTTATTAAATTTGACAGATTTCACAGTCATTCAAACGACTTTTTTAAGTTACAAATTCTATAACAAAAATTTTGTTAAAATATTGACATGACCTTCTGGACATGAAGAACATATTTATGTATTTTGTCTTAGTATTTCACCACATTTCGTGCCAAAGTTCAGTGAAAATTCCAAAGATTGTAGGCGGATTCGCCTGCCACCCAAAACAATATCCATACCTTATTTCATTGGGCTCAGTCTCTCGTCAATTTTATTGTGGTGGTAGTTTACTAAATAGATTCCATGTATTAACAGCTGGTCACTGTTGTGATTATTCAAGAAATAGAGAACAGATTGTAGTATATGCAGGTGCAAGTAAAAAAAGACAATATCTTCAAAAATCAAAAGTCTGGAAACGAAGTGTACATCCGAGGATTGACATTTGTATACTCACTTTATTTACTCCAATTGAAGAAAGTCCCTATACAAAATTTGTTACACTTGCCACACCTGAAGTTTATAATGAACTTATTAAAAACGACAGTTGCAAAGATTCTATTACTTTAGGATTTGGTTTTCAAGGCAAAATTTTTGGCGACATTAAAGAAAACGTAACACAGAGCCCACTATTGCAGTGCGCATATCAAAATATATTGCCCGACAGTTATTGCTATCCTCCTCGTTATGTTATGTGCGTCATAGGAGCTCGTCATCCAGAAGAAGATGCTTGCGTCGGAGATTCAGGAGGCCCTCTCATTTGTCACGGATTTCAAGTTGGTTTTGTAATGTCTGGATACGGTTGTGGATTGGGTATACCAAGTTATTATGTAAGAGTTGATACATTGGGTGCATTTATTAGAAGCCATTCGATAGGAAACAGATTTCGTATAGAAATAACAACATTATTGTTGTGCTTGTTTTATTTAATAATGCATAAAAGTTAATATTCTTTCTTTCTTGTTAAACGTCCATGGCGAGGAAGCTAATTTTTAATATAAGTCAATGAACGTAGCTATATATTGTCGCCATCAATTGAGGCTATTTATAGAATTTTTAAGCAATAGTTTTGAATAGTGTTATCTTTAAAAATTTTTTTAAAACTGTAATTGTAATCTCTACATCATGTACAATTTTATTTCTACTTTATCAGTGTTTTCTCTCTTTTAGGGTACCATGGAATTTAGTATACGAGTATGTGTTATAAGTATGTAATTATTTTTATATATTACCCTATTATTAGGGTTCATGCAACTGAGAGCCACAAAGTACTGTCAATGAATTAAAAACAAAAGATACCAAAATAAAGGTCATAAAGAGAATACAAACCCAGTCTTCTATATATAATAATCTATATCTAATAATATATTTTTTGACATACACATTATTACCCCGAAGCTGTACTTACGTAAGTAGCCGTTTAATAGGAGCTTGGGTGGAGTTGGAATCGAGAGAACGATATTCGAGACCGAACGGGAATCAAACTTCGAACAGTCGAACTTATAATGTAGTTACCTATTCATTAGACCATAAAAATATATAAAAGGTTCACGATTATTTTTACTAAATGCGGAAAACACATATTCAATATGTCCGAAGTATGTACTTACTTGCCCTACTTTTTAATTATGTCTATGGGCTCTTAACATTTCATCTATCCGCATGTTTTTTTCAAAATTTGAAAATAAAAATAAATCGTATCTTTAACTATCTCTTAAAAAAATTCTTTTCAGTATAAAGATATGTGTAGATGCACAAGAAAAAATATAATTTATTGGAGTTTGGTAAGAATATAATGGATGGTGTATAATGCCCCAAGTTTAAATCATTAAGTTCTAAACTACTATTTTAAATATATTTCAGATCTTGCATTATCGTGTAATAGAATAGGTCTTTGCCTATTTATAATCACTGGAAGTGCTTAGCAGAATTTTCCAAGATTAAAGTGAAGCCATTACACCGTGTTTCGGAGCTTCATGATTATTGTGTAGTATCCAATTTTTATCACATATCACAAATCGCTTTGAAAAAGATTCATGATTTTTAATACGAGTTTAGTAAATCCAACTGATTACTCCGAGTCATTTATGCGACTTTTGCCCTTGTCAATCGCATAGAGATGTTATTTTAGTGTAATATAGTTGAGGAAAAAACTGACCTTTCATATAATACAAATGTAATGATACTTAAATGAAGATAATATATTGTTACGTTTTTGATAGCTTATCAGATAAATTACGATCCGAGTTAACATTACTACAGTGACGAAGTTTTTTAAGTAAGGGCCGTTTTGATGTATACATTAATAGGTGGTGCGCTCGCCGCAACGAGCTTGCGTCGTATCCCGGCATTCCTTGGAAACAACTGTGCTTAGTTGCAGCTGTGTAGGTTACCTGTACGGTTCTGTTCTGTATCTTTAAAACGTTCAAGATTATCGAATCGGCCGCCCCGTGCGAGATACGGTTAGTGATACGTTTTTTGTCGGCAAGAAACATGTCTACTGCAGGCACTCACCGGAAGATTTGTAAAGTTTACGGAACTACTGCCGTATGTGAAAGCAAAATTCTTAAATGGGTCAGAGACTTCAAAGCTAGCCTCGACAACGTCCATGATGACTCCCGGTCCGATCGCCCATCTGTGATCTGTGTTTCAGAACACACGCTTCACCATAAGCACTCTTTCAAACGAACTTGTTGAAGTGTCGAGGTCAGTGCTGAACAAGATTGTTTCTGAAAAGTTAAAGTTTAAGAAACTGTACTCCCGTTGGGTTCTTAATCTCCAAAGGAAGGACCACAAAAACAAAAAGATTTGAGTGTTCGGTGATTTTTTTCGTTACAACGAAGAAGATGATGCCATGTTGACTCGGAGACGAAACATGGGTTTCACATGACACGCTCGAATCGAAGCAACAGAGCATGGAGTGAAGTTCAAAACAAAAGGCGCGGCATGCTAACAGAGGGAATTTTGCTACTTCGTAACAATGAAAGGTCTCACACCGCAGCTCAGATCCGAGCTTTATTGGACTCTGTTAGGAGGAAAGCTCCGACCTTGCGCCGTGCGATTTCCATCTTTTCCGCTATATCAAAAATCATCACGGCGGCAATCACTACAACGACGATGAAGACGTAAAAACAGCGGCGACCTCTTGGCTATCGGAGTAGGCGGCGAGTTTCTATGAAAAGGGTTTTCAAAATCTACTTGTAAGATTTGATCAGTATTTAAACAAGCTTGGCAGCTATGCTGAAGAATAGAGAAATGTATGTAGAATTTGAAAATAAATTTGGTTTTTCAAAATTTTCTTTCGTTTCGTTTGGTTACCGTATAATATCCTCCTTACTGTATTATAGTTATTGGTCAGTATTGGTATTGTTAATTAATTATGCTTTCTTTTGCTCCTCTGTACATATCGTTCAATTGTTTTACATAAACTGAAATTAACGATTTACTATGGAAAATTAGATATTTATTTAATCATACCCTGTAGATTAAAAGCTTTTTAAATGTCATTGTTCCTTACATCTAGCTACTCTCGTAAATGCCTTCTAAACTATAACTTTCCCATAAATGTTTATGCTATTTACATCTGTTTTAAGCATGTCGTACCTTTTTCTACTTTTATAATTATGTTAAGGTTATGGGCCATTGTCAAGTTTTGTGCACGTTTTCTTCATTTCGTTGTCCTGTGGTATCAAGGCACATTCATGAAGTATTCTTCTTGCTAGTTAGTTTTAAATTTCATTTGTTTAATTATCTCTTTCGTGAGTTTATTATTGTGTGGTTGTCTTTGGTTATTTCGAAGTATTTGTTTATTCCTTTACTTAATTTCGTAAAGAGTATTCTCCTTAATTCTGCGTATAGGTGCGCTAGCCTCATTCTTTAGACATTTTCGAACATAAAGACGTATCTGGATATTACTGTTAGCAGAGTAATTCTGGATTTGTGAGATCTTTATGAATTGTTTGATTATTGTGAAATAATTATCAAGATTTCTTTAAAATGTACTATCACTTTTTCTCTTGTTATCGTCTTTCTAGTTAATTAAGTACAAAGATCAAGCACTTGTTTAAGTGCGAAAGTTTAGGGCGTTACCACGTTGTTAGTCTGAATCATCGCTGGAAACTTCGTCAACATCGCCGATATCGGCTAAATTTATTCCTTCTTTTATAAAATTTAGTAGTCGTATTTAGCGTAATTATTTTTTGATGCTCACTTACTAATTTAACTTCGTATTCAAGAAATATTTTTTTCTATTTCGAACAAGTGATTTTCCAGATGACATTTTTTATTTATTTAAATTTGAAAAATACTTGTTAAATAAATTAAACTTAATTAAATAGATTCTAAATGAATACATTACATTACATGAATACATACGAATTGCGAAAGAGTATTCGTCGCTTAATATATGTGTTACAGTTGCAGGATTATCTGATCTAAATTCAATTATATTTCAAAGAAAATGATTTAATAAAACATTTATAGAGGGATTGAAGAACTAAACTGTGGATACAAATAAAAATTAATAAATCAAAATAATTAAACGAAATGTGTATGATTTTCACTATAAGGCGCTCTAGATAATAGCAAAAATTGTTTATACATACAGCCATGCCAGATCACTTCGTTCTAAAATACATGTAAAATTCAAAGTCTGTGTTTAGAGGGTCGTTTACGAGCGCAACCGTGTATCGACGGATCGATTTCACATAAACTGCCTGCTTGATGGTCAACTTCACTCACTTTAGCGTACCAATTTTATATTTAATTAGCATTTACGAGGTACAGTGTTCGCGAGTTACTGTTCCGTCTTTAATTTACTAAGTTTTACGAACCTAATTGTCTATGGCGCATTGCAAAAATACATTAGCCAACTCACAACCGTTTGAAGAGACAGTTGTGCAATCAGTATTACACTCAAATTGACTTTTACTGAATTATTTTCTTCAATAAAATTTTATGATGCCACACAAATTCTAGCGTTATTTTTGTCTATCAAATCTATGCTAAGAGTACATGGTCCAACCGATCTATTTCAAGCGAATTCAGCATAAACATGTTATTATAGTTAATTTGTCTAAAACACGTTGTTTACATAGCTCCAAGGCCTGGAGATAATATGTAGTAATACATTTTAACTAGACGAGTTCAAGTAGAATGAGCCCTTATCTCAATACGGTGAATTGATAAAATTTAGTAAACAAAGGACAAAAGTGCTGTCACGAAAACAAAGATTTGTGTTCTTTATTCGCCAAGTAAAATCCACCATAGCTACTTTTTCGACTGATGGTCAGCCGGATGTTATTTTCGCTTCATCGTGCATAACAAATATTTATATATAAATATTTTAATTTATTTTTGGTTTTTCTTTCAATTTAGCAAATTTGAAGAGATTTAAAGAATTTACTTTTTGAATTTAATTCCTTCGATTGTTAAATTCTAACACCCTTGTTACGAATAAATATATAAGCGATTTTCTATAAAAACTAGGATTAATACTACTAAAGCTTTTATTAATCTTTAACAAACTTATTTTTATTGCATTCTAAATAGCCCTCTTTACTGCAATAACCAAGGGTTCTGCCATTGTTCAAAAACATGACGGAAACAATTGCTTAAGAGCTGCTTGAAAATTACCACTAAAGCCTTTATAACAATTCAGTTCTGAAACTGCAGTCCTTTAAGGTTATGGATAGAAGCAACGTTATTTCAGGACTACATGACGGAGGGGAGATAGATTTGACATTTTCGCAGTTAAAAAATTCCGTCAATCAACTCAGTTTATTAACTTATGAAAAACTTTACAAGTTATCGGTTTCTGTAGTACCAATTGACACCACTCCCTTGCAATAAAAAAAAATTATGGTCGGCTTTAGGGCCAAATTTTGGCAGGCGTGCTCTTCTGATTACGGTCCTTTTTGAACTCATTACGTATGCTGTTGTTTTACCTCTAAATCATAACAATACACCCAAATCATCCACAGTAATAGTCGCCTTCCACTATTCTTCACTTTATTCTCAAACACGTTATTTTTAATACTCACAGACATCTATTTTAAAATACTACTCGTAGAAATTTCAGGACAATTGGCAAATAGATCAACACAAATCTGTAGGAAAAATTTTTGATCCCGCCCTGAAACTCGTAGCTGCTTCAGCTATTTTCAATCTTCTTTTTGCTATTGAAAAAAAAATATTGCATTGAAGATTCCCAAAAGCAGTCTTATTCAGAGCAACAGTTTCGGTTGCCGATTTTCTCAGATTGATATAAAATTTGTTTGTATATTTTTGCTCTTTCATTTAATCTATCACTATATTTAAATGCATACTAACAATGTCACAACTTTCGATCTCTGAAACTCAAATAAACAATTTCTTTTAAAAATCGCTTTGTAAAATGAAACAAACCTATTTCAATAATGAACTTTCAAAATGAAAAAATAAAGTAATAAGAAATATCAAATGTGCTACTTAATCGGCATTCAAACGTGGAAAAAATATAAAGAAAAAATAGGGCAATGTAGGACCTGGAAATGCTTCCACATCTACCCTATTCACCAGATTTGACTGCTAGTGATTACCATCTGTTCCCAAATTGAAAAACACACTGCAAGAAGTTTGATTTCCGAACTCCAAGCACAGTGGTAATTCAGTTATAAATTCTTTTATTGACGATCAATCTTAAAGATACCTATTAAAGAGGCACTGCACTGAAACTGGCGGTTTCAGTGCAGTAGTTTTTTAAAAAGTATCTAATACAAGTGCGCATAATAGTGTTTATAAAAATAAGATATATGTAAAAGTTTTAAAAAATAATATAAATTCACACGCACAAACATAAAACACACACACACACACACATACACACATATATACCGTGAATATATTTTATAATGCAACATGCACATACATACATACATACACTAGTTGCTAGAGTAACGTAATAATGAAATGACAGCAATGTATTTTAGCGTGTATTTTATTTTACAACATAGGATGTGAAATACAGTAGTTGAACAAAATTTAAAAACTAATTTAACAAATTTTCAAAAATATCACCATTGACGGCCAGACAGTATCCTAAGCGATTGTAGAATTCATTTATTGTATTTTGTATCTGCTCTGGAGTTATTTCTCTTGCAGCAACTCGTATTCTATTTTTTAATTGGTCAATATTGTTTAGAGGTTCTCCATGAAAAACTTTATTTCTGATACATGACTAAAGAAAGAAATCGTTTGGAGACAGGTCTGGTGACCTTGCGGACCATTCTACTTCTCCTCCACGGCCTATCCAACGGTTTGTAAATCTTTGGTTGAAAAATGTTCTAACCATATGAGAATTATGTGCCGGCGCGCCATCATGCTGGTACCAAATCTCACCATCAGTATTTAATGCGTGGAGGGCTGGAATAACTCTGTACTCAAGCAATTCTAAATATTTTTCTCCTGTAAGAGTACCCTCAATAAAAAACGGTCCTACAATATGGTGTCCAATCAACCCAGTCCAAACATTGACTTTCTGTGGCCGCTGAGTCCTTGTGATATGATATCTATGCAAATTTTGTCTACTCCAGTAGCGGCAGTTCTGTGAATTTACTTCACCATTTACATAAAATGTTGCTTCATCTGTAAAGCAAATTCTGCGTAGTAAAGTATCATCATTATGAAGCTTATCCAACATGATTTCACAAAAGTTACTTCTTCTTTCTGCATCATTCGCAATTAGTTCCTGATGGTTTTGAAAATGATACGACTTAAAATGTTCTCGTTTTAGTAGTTTATGCACGGAAGATTTGCTTACATTTGTAGTTTGTGCTAAAGCTCTTGTGGAGAGCATATTATTATTTTCGATTGTTTGTAGAATTTCATCTCTTTTGGCGTCAGTAATAACATATCTTGGCCTATTCTTTTTTTTATGATTAGGAACGATGCATCCATTATTTTTATATTTCTGTACTAACCTACTTATTGTAGTTGGACTCGGTCTTGGACGGTCAGGATATGTAATTTGAAACAAATCTGCTACTCTCCTCAAACTCATATTCGAGTTATACCAGTTCACTAATAACAGTTTTTCTTCTACACTATACATACCTCAAAAATAGAGTAACTTATTTTGACATTCTATGTTGCAAAATAAAATACACGCTAAAATACATTGCTGTCATTTCATTATTACGTTACTCTAGCAACTAGTGCATGTATGTGCATGTTGCATTATAAAATATATTCACGGTATATATATATATATATATATATATATATATATATATATATATACATATTGTTAAGTGTTGTGCGTGTGAATTTATATTATTTTTTAAAACTTTTACATATATCTTATTTTATAAACTTTTTGTACAGTTAACAATATGTATATATATAATTTTTTTGAAATAAAATTACATATCTTTATAAATATTTCAATTTCAAATATACAAAACGAAACAATCTTTATATTTCATTGGTAACAATTTTTTTAGACACCGATAAACATGTTTGTAGCTGCTTTTACATAGGAGTATAAAGAAAACGAAAGAAAATTTTTCCGATTCCTTGTTTAAAACATTTGTACTCTTCAGGCAGCATAATGTCGAAAAAAAATATTTTTATCCGAAACATGCTAAATGATGGCAAATATAATTTTTTATTCATGTTTCAAAACGCTTTCTCTACATACGTATGCATACGTCAAGGACTAGTCTTGCAAATTTATCTATTGCTATGATGATTTATGGAAAGTAATTAGAAAATAATTATTTGGAATATTACTATTACACTTCACAAATTTCCACAAATAGATATTTTCAAATTTCAAACATATTCCATCTAACCATCCCAATCTATATCGTTCTATTCTTACTGATTTTAGAATAATTTTAAATTATTACATTCATTTGTAAATATAAAAGCCTTGGAAAGTTCCCTTTAAATATAAAATGACATGTATGAATATATATCGAACCATTAATTAATTGGAATTAAAACACTTTTACCACAAAAGTGTTCATAATACTAAAGACTATCTAAATGCAATTTGTTACAGTTTACAGATATCGCAAGCAATTTACAATCCCTCATTCTTCACAATCAGCAAAGGATTCAATCGTAGAACGTTCGGGAACCTTTCCATTTATTTACAGCAATTTAACCCGAGCGTATCACCAGTAGAAGTACTTGCGAAAATTATCCCCAAAAGTAAATAATTACGTTCAAATTGTCTAGGGTTTCCAATTACATCCTCGGATTTTGAGATGAAAGTATCTAGGAATTTACACCAAATTTATTCTTAGGTCGTTATTTTAAACGTTCGTTTTTTATATCGTACACTAAATCATTACTTTTCAATTCTGAAATAACAAATTAAAGAGATTAATATAATTCAACAAAATGTTTTACAATAATTATAGATTTCTAAATGTTGTACTGCTTCATATATTTCTTTTATAAGTCGAATGATCATAAACGGTCTAAACCTTTTTCAAAATACATATTAGGTGCGCAACTAAGTTCTCGCTGTTTTTTTGATGAAAATGAAACTTTATTGTGAAAAAATGTTTACAAATGAATCATTCAAAATATTGCCCATCGCTAGCGACAACTTCTTCCCATCTTTCTGGCAGAGCTCGAATATCGTCACGGTAGAAGTGTTCGTCTTTTGAGGCTATCCACGAATCAAGCTATTTTGAGATGTCTTCATATAAGCGGAACTGCTGATTAGCCAGACCATGTGCCATCGAACGGAACAAGTAATAATCGGACGGCGCAATATCTGGGGAATATGGCAGGTGGGATAGGACCTCCCATTTGAGCGTTTCTAAGCAGGTTTTAACGGGTTTGGCAACGTGGGGCCGAGCGTTGTCATGCTGTAGAATCACTTTTTCGTGCCTCTGCTCGTATTGTGGCCAATTTTCGCACAGAGTTCGGCTCAATCGCATCAATTAAGTTCGATACCGTTCTCCAGTGATGGTTTCGTTCGGTTTCAACAGCTCATAAAAAATAACACCGCCCTGGTCCCACCAAATACACAACAAAACCTTCGCAGCGTGAATATTCGGCCGAACCGACGACGTAGAAGCGTGATCGGGCAGTCCCCATGATTTTGTTCTCTTTGGGTTGCTGTAATGAATCCATTTTTGATCACCCGTAACGATGCGATGAAGAAAACCCTTCCTTTTTTGCCGCTGGGGCAGTTGTTCACAGGCGAAAAAACGACGCTCAACGTCTCTTGGCTTCAAATCATAAGGAACCCAAATTCCTTGTTTTTGAATCATTTCCAACTAGTGCAATCGCTGGGAAATGGCTTGGCGGGTAACTCCTAATGCTGAAGCAAGCTTTTTTGCGTTTGGCACGGATCCTCATCGAGCAAAGCTTCCAATTCAGCGTCGTCAAAGGTTTTTGGTCTTCCTTCACGCGAACGGTCGTCAACATCGAAATCACCGTCTTTGAAGCGACGGAACCAATTACGGCACGTTGTTTCACTTAGAGTAGCATCTCCGTAAACTTTTTGGAGTTCTCGATGCGCTTCAGCCACCGTTTTCTTCGAATGAAAGAAGAAAAGCAACACTTCCGGCAAATGAGGATTATTTGGCACAAAATCAGAAATTTTTTCACAACCAAAAGTATATGACGCAAAAACAAAATCACTAATGTGTCAAAGCGATTTGTTTACCATATGTCTAAGCTTGGTTCATGACGTTTTGGTTATGTCACAATTGACCAGCACTTATTACCGGAGCCATCTCTTGAAAAACAGCGAGAACTTAGTTGCGCACCTAATATATAAACGGTATTGAAGACAGAAATGTATATTCCCAAAATATTTAACAAAAAAAGAATGAATAGCAAAAATGTCTTCTCCCAAGTTCAAGAAATGTGTGGATTCTTTAGGTCAATTTATTGGGAGCAATACTATACTTTTGTTTATGATTGAGTTTTATGTATTTTTGAATTCTACTTATTCAAAACGAAATCTCCATCTGAAAATAGTTACATATACTGAATTTTAACCATCTACACCTTCATTTTTATTCAAAATAGTCTCTATTTAAGTTGATGTAATGACGTGAGTGCCCTTTTAATTTAATTTAAAGGAACGCTGTTTAGGATGTGGTCGTTATATAACTTTGACAAATAGAAAATAATCAAATAAAAAATCAAAATTAGGTGAATACGCTAAATGAATAAAAAAGTTAAAAATTGATTACAGGTAATGACCGGTGAGTTGATACATTATTCTATCAGAAGAATAACGTTTATGTTAATCCAATATAATTAATAATAGTATATTTGCGAGTGAGTTAGTTTGCTATCATAAGAGACTAACGTCCATTTCATACGAGTACTAATATATCGCTAATTTATATTTAGTACAAAATGAGCACCTATGTATGTACGTATGAAATATGCAGCATAATGTGATAGAAATTTAATCTTGAAAATATTACGACAGTTTTGTTTGTTTGTATGTTATTAATCTCAATATAAATAATAGTAATATATACAATTTGGTTCAATAATGTGCGAATAAGCAAGCCGTTGTAGGTCCGAAACCTTGGTTCAAAATAAAAATTTTATTTGAAGAAAATTCAAATTAATTTCAAGCAAATTTGCAAACAGATTATCGTTAATATCACAAACAAAGTTTATTTACGTATTCTATAAACTGTTTTAGTGAAGCAAATTAGATCAATTAAATTATTGTTCGTCGCATTTGATAGAAAGCATTTGCAAAATTTTTCTATGCCGATTAATGAATAGAACACCTTATCTCCATAATTAGATAAACAGAAAGCGTCATTGTCGTATCATGTATAGAAAATTTTGATAATGGTTTGGTGAAGTGCACACGATATAATTGAGTACATATTCCTTCTTACGAAACATTGAAAGGATTATAGCAAATTAATACTACTAATATAGTGAACAAATTCACGGTAACTTAAAGCATT
This sequence comes from Dermolepida albohirtum, assembly GCA_031893035.1. Taxonomy (NCBI): domain Eukaryota; kingdom Metazoa; phylum Arthropoda; class Insecta; order Coleoptera; family Scarabaeidae; genus Dermolepida; species Dermolepida albohirtum. The sequence continues at coordinate 74,124 of JAVIWB010006729.1, forward strand.
GAGCTCTTGTAAACAGTGAATCGTATCCCTTAGATGATAATGCAAAACTTTAATAATCGCAAGCAATATTTTCAAAACGACATAAAGAAATTTAAATTCTACAGCATCATATTCTAACAAATTATGATTTTTTTAAGGGCAGGGATGCCTTTTTAAAAGAATTAAAGTTTCATGGAAAGAAATGGAAAAAGACATACGCTCTTTTAGCGGCTTCATAGACACAAATTTTCTAAATCATATTTTACTCTTTTTTACTCTTTCGTGAAGGGAAGTATACGCGTCAAACTTATGAAAAGATGAGTAAAGTGACAGTGTTTTACGAGAGCGTCAATGTCAACAATGGTTTCCATTGACAACAATCTATTGCGAATCGTTAATTTTTCGTAGTGAAATGGAGCGTATTTATTTATTATACCAATTAACTGCATTACATATTCATGCAGATATACAATTACCTGCTATTAGGTTGTCGAGAAAGCCATAGCAAATTTTTGTAACAGATGACGCTAGTTTATTTTTTCCAAAGCCAGAATTATTCCTATCTATGTAATTTTATGCTATAGAGTTGACTATTCTGATTTTATTTTGAAAAAAAAATGAGCGATTTTGTTGAATAAGTGAAGAAAGCGTGCCAAAATTGTGAAAGGTGCGTAAAGACTCCGATGAAAGTCCTCTAGACGAACGTAAAAGCCAACATTGGTTCACGAAATTCCCTGCTGGTGATTTTAATCCTAACGACGATTCTCGGTTAGTTTACGTTATACAACCATAAAACTAAATAATGAGCGAAGACTTTGTACCCATTCTCTCTTACATATATCACTTCGAAAACATTTGTTGATCAGGCTATCTGGCGAGCTCTGGAATTGAGTCTCGTGGTCATGGCTTTGTTCGCCAGTACTTATTTTCGTTAATTATTGTACCAATAAAATAAATGGATCATGTCTACTCCATTTTTGAATTTAATCCACCTTACCTTATTTTGAAAAATTATACAATTTTCAGGGAGCTTTTTCGTATTTTTTGCGTTCGCCTGACATCATACCACCTAATACATACAGTCAATACTTCGGTCAATTCCCAATAAGTGTTTATGAGCAAAAGATATTTTTCGATCTACTACAGAAGATCATGAAACAAGAAACTGAAATTTAGACAATAAAGTTAAAGAATCAATTTTAAAGTTAACCAGGTGTAAACAAATTCTTATAAGATGTAATTGACGCCTTAGATCAAGCAAGTTACAGAAAAATGATGGAAAAGCATCTGATACGTACTTGTACACCACTGCATTCTCTTCATAGACAATTTAGGTAGAGTACAATGGATTCCATATTACTAAACCATATTTGATCTCACATAAGCAAAGTAATTTAATAGTATTTGTGTGGACATATGTTGAGTTTATAATTACAAAATTACAAAGCGCAACTTTCTTATAGGAAATTTTATAGCGCGATCTCTATGCGTTCAAAATGTAAGAGGAGCATCGAAATACTACTGTGAGCAAAAAATAGTAAGACTTGTTCATAATTTTTAAATTCTTAATTTATTCTTCCAAATCTATTTCGTCCCCCTCAAAGTAATCCCCCTTGCCCCAATACACTTGTGCCAACGTTTCTTTCAATTCTCGAAACAGTTGTTAAAGTCAATTTCAGGAATAGCCTTCAATGCGCGTAGCGATTCAGGTTTAATGTCTTCAATTGACTCAAAACGGTTTCCCCGGAGCGGTCGTTTGAGTTTGCTCAATAGCCAGAAGTCACACGGGGCTAAATCAGGCGAATACGGTGGTTGCGGCACGATATTGGTTGAAAATTTGGTGAAAAACTCACGAAGAATTAATGCAGTATGCGACGGTGCATTATCGTGGTGCAAAAACCAAGAATTGTCGGCCCATAATTCTGGCCTCTTTTTACGAATAGCATTGCGCAAACGACGCATAACACTCAAATGGTATTCTTTGTCGACAGTTTGGCCAGTCGAAAGGAATTCGGAGTGCACCACACCTTGATAATCGAAGAAAACTGTCAACATAACCTTGATTTTTGACTTGCTTTGACGTGGTTTCTTAGGCTTCGGCTCACCTTTGATACGATATTCGGCCGATTGATCGTCTGTTTCCGGGTCATAAGCGTAGATCCAAGTCTCATCTCCAGTTATGATGCCTTTCATTTTGTCTTGATAGTCGGAAAGTATTGTTTCACAGACGTCAACGCGACGCTGTTTTTCGAAAAAATTGAGTGATTTTGGAAAAAATCGTGCTTTCACTTTTCTTAGGCCCAAATGATCTTTCAAAATGGTTTTCACTGATCCTTCCGATATTCCAACATAGCCAGTAAGGTCTCTGACTGTTAATCGTCGATTCTCAAGCACCAATTCCTTGATTCTATTGAGGTGTTGATCATCAGTTGATGTTGATGGCCGTCCTGGACGTGGTTCGTCATCAACGCGTTCTCGACCCTCTTTGAATAATTTGTACCAATCAAAAACACTTGCTCGCGACAAACAATTATCACCAAAGGCCTTTTGCAACATTCTGAACGTTTCAGCACCAGAAATTTGATTCCGTACACGAAATTTAATGGAACTTCTTTGTTGAATAATTTCACTCATTGTAAAAATCGCCGAATGCACTTTTTGTACTTCAGAAAGACAAGCGTGTACTAAACACTAATGATTATTTTGATGTGACACTTGGCACAGATGTCACTGACAGTCATACCAATCTAGAAAAAAATATTTCGAATGGGTTTTCGCGCGAAATTTAAATTAAAAAGTCTTACTTTTTTTGCCACAGTAGTAAATACATCAATCCTTAGAGACTGGGATTAACTTTTATAGTGAACGTTACAATTCGATACAATATTTAAATGCAGATTGTTTGAAGACATTATTTAAAAATCTTATTTAAACGTGTAGACAGCCAATAATTGATTATACAGATTTGAACAATTTTAAATCATCAATAAACATACATTTATTGCAACTAATATCCGTTAAATTAGAAACAAAAGAGGATATTCATCTCTTGTGGCACTTCTGACGTGGTGCGAAATCTTGTCTTATATCCGTCGTAATAAACGTAGTGCTTTATATTTCATAGATACAAGAAAAAGAAATGTGTTACTTATATACTGAAGCCGTATTGATTTAGCTTTTACAGCAGCAGCTGATGGATAATACGATTGAATGCCATAAAAAATCTGTATATATTTTATCGACCTGCCTATGCGCTTCGAAGGTGTCAAAAGTGTAGGATATGAAATAGTTATATTGATTACAATGTAATAAATGACCTGGACAAATTTTCTATCTGGAAAATATTGCCATTTAAAAAGAATGTCTTAAACAAGTAACACACCATGTTGAATTTTATATTTTAATGCCAAAACTAAATTTTTTATTTACGTAGAATTTCCTAGATATTTTGTAAAATTTATTGATCCGTGTAAATTCGTTCCAGCTGTTTTATGTATTCTATGTCGGCAGATGTTCAATAAATCCTATGAAATATTCGATATGTACAATTCTTTACTTGTTTTTTTAGATGTCTAGACGTATATCTACCATTTCCTACGTTCAATTCTTTTAAAGAACAACAAGCTTGAAAGTTTACGTATAACGATTATATAAAAATAGAAGTTGATAATTATAGAATACTGGAATATGTACGTAATAAAGTACACGTCTTTATTCATACGTGTTTATAAATGTGCTTAAAAGATAGAAAGAGAGAGGCGTTGAGATAAATTGGTGCATTTGCTGAAAATGAGTGATAAAGATAGCACATACATGAGGTCAAATGTAGTGTAAAAAAACACCTAGGCAAAAGAACGCGCGCCCGTAAGTGAGATAAATATATGTGGATTGCATGACAGAATGAGAGAGAAATTGAAGTAGAAAAGAGAAGTACCGAGTACGGAGATGAAATGGGCCTAATCCTGAGTATAAAAGCTCCCTTGAGTCTCGAGCGTCGACTGTTTTTCACCGGGCTGCAGGAATTTGGGATGAAATTCCTGTAGTGCCAAGATTTTATACGAGAGTTACCAATGACACGCCGGATTTTCCCCGTAAATGGCAGGGATATTATTTTGACATCGTTAAAACATTTTATTTTATTGTTGTTGTCGTCGTCGTCGCTGTCCGCCGCTCTTGCTTTTGTGTGTTGCAGTGAACGTTATTAAATTTACGTTTCGTTCCTTCGAGCTGAAAAGAACAATGAAGTAAAAGAGATGATCCTCAGCAATCGATGCAAAATGATTATTTTCATTCTTTTGTAATTATCCCATTCCCAACGCACATTTTGGAAATATCTAAATTATGAAGAAATTTAAATTGTTAAAGAAGTTAAACAATTGTTCATCTGAAAATTTAGGATTTCATAAATAATAATACTTTTTTAATTACAATAAATATGCGGATTTAAAAAAGTAGCAATTATTTTTAGCATTTGTTTAAAGTTCCTTTTACAGAAACTTTTCCTTGTTGTAACATACCAAAGCAGATGTTCCAACTAGACACCATATTATTAATTTTAGACTCGTATGACTAGTTGGTTTGAATTCATTGCATCGAATTTGGTTGCATTAGATTAGATAGAAAATTAGTGTAAAACATAAACAACTTTCTTTAAATTTTTATGAAGTCTTGCAAACTGTAGAATTTTGTACTGGCCTGCATAATCTGCCGATCTCTTTAATCGCATTTTCAGCTATTTAGTTAGAAGAGTATATGGATAAATTGCTTACTATAATCTGATTTATTTTAATAGCATCTCCGAATACTTGATTAATATAAAACTGTAGGTTATACTTAAATTCCTGAGTTCCGTGCTTAAGCCTTGTCGTTCTTTTTTTCTTTCTTTCTTTTTTTTCCTCCACTACGTCTGTTATTAAAATCAAAAAAATAGACAAATTATTTAGTGGTGACGTCTTACATTATATTTTGCTCATAACATTTTCGAAATCTGAAAAGCTTAATTTTCTTTACACACACGGTCAGCTGCTTGTTAAAGCATGTAATCTATTAAAGTATAAATTACACATCGACTTTGATCCGACATTTTAATTCGCCACAAACCCCATAACTTCAAAGTTTGAATCCATTTTTCTCATTTTATGTATATAACAGTCGAACTGAAAAGTGCCCGGTCTACCATAGTAAAACACAGTTTTTTGGCAAAATTCGATTTTATTATTCAACATAGTTGCCTTCGAGGGCGATACACCGATTATAGCGTTCTTCCAACTTTTCGATACCATTTTTGTAGTACAAATTGTCTTTAGCCTCGAAATAGGCCTCAGTTTCGGCGATTACCTCCTCATCCCTGCTAAATTTCTTCCCGGCGAGCATTCTCTTGCGGTCTGCAAACAGGAAATAGTCGCTGGGGGCCACATCTGGAGAGTACGGTGGATGGGGAAGTAATTCGAAACCCAATTCACTTAATTTGGCCATTGTTTTCATTGATTTGTGACACGGTGCATTGTCTTGGTGAAACAGCACTTTCTTCTTCTTCATATGGGGCCGTTTTTTTGCAATTTCGTTCGTCAAACGGTCCAATAACGCTGTATAATAGTCGCTGTTAATGGACTGGCCCTTTTTAAGATAATCTATGAAAATTATTCCATGCGCATCCCAAAAAAACTGACGCCATAACTTTTCCAGCTGACTGTTGCGTCTTTCCACGCTTTGGAGCCGGTCGATTGGACTCTGGAGTGTAGTGATGAATCCATGTTTCATCCATTGTCACATATCGACGCAAAAACTCGGTTTTGTTACGATTTAACAGCTTGAAACACAGCTCAGAATCATCAACTCGTTGTTTTTGATCGAATGTGAGCTCGCGCGGCACCCATTTTGCACAGAGCTTCCGCATGCCCAAATATTCATGCACGATGTGTCCAACACGTTCCTTTGATATCTTTAGGATGTCAGCTATCTCGATCAACTTTACTTTACAGTCATTTAAAATGATTTTGCGAACTTTTTTGATGTTTTCGTCGGTGACAGCCTCTTTTGGTCGTCCACTGCGTTCGCCGTCTTCGGTGCTCATTTCACCACGTTTAAACTTAGCATACCAATCAATTATGGTTGATTTTCCTGGCGCAGAGTCCGGAAACTCCTCATCAAGCCATGCTTTTGCTTCAACGGTATTTTTTTCCTTCAAAAAGCAGTACTTTATCAGCACACGAAATTCTTTTTTTTTCCATTTTTTTAAATAACGAAAGTAGCTTCACTCTTAACGCAATATCTCAGTAACTAATGGTCGGATTGCTGTCAAATTTTGACACGTTTCGTTTGAAGGTTAGTACTATCTAAAAACCATATGGATTTAATAACAGTAACGCCATCTATGTGTCAGACCGGAGACTTTTCAGCCGACCTGGTAGCACACTCTGTTTCTCAACCATTACATGTATGGACATTTTATTATTCTGTATACTATTAGGCTGTACCAAAACTCCCACCTCTTGACAGAAACATGTTTTAAACGTATGGTAATATCAGTTGTCATGTTTTCATGTTATGTCGTATTTCATCAAAGTTTCATATCGGTTCATGAAAAATATGCAACTCGTTCTGTAATGTGACACTATTAGAGACATTCGATTGCTACGTTATCTCTTAACTTTTGCATATAAAACTGAAACAAAACAGTAGATAGCTTTTCAAGACTTCATTGTTTTTCGAAGTATTCTCCACAACGATTAATGCACTTTTACATGCGCTCGAACCAACTCTGGAGGCAGTTGTTCCACTTGTTTGTTGGTACAGTCAAAATTACATTTTTGAAGACATCGACTGCTCTTTCTGATGACTGGAACCGTTGACCAGGTAGTCAGATCTTGATTTCTGGAAAGGTAAAGAAATCGTTGGGAGTTAGGTCCGGATTGTACGGAGGATGATAGTCCAACATTCGACGTTTTGTTGCGTTAAAAATACAATTATCTTGAGCGCTGTGTGAAATCAAATTCATATTCGGATTCTCCATATTTAATTTAATTAGGTACGCAAGATGAGCAAGATGAGTTTGCTCACACTCGAGCAAAAACAGTGTCGTGAAGATATTTCAATTGAATGTTTAGCGAAGTTTCACAGCAACGAAGCAGAATTTTTGCGCCGTTTCGTAACCATGGATGAAACATGGGTCCATCACTTCCCACTCGAGACCTAAGAACAACCAAAACAATGGACTCAAAAGGGAGAACCGGCTCCAAAGAAGGCGAAGACCGTTTTATCTGCAAGTAAGGTCACGGCATCGGTTTTTTGGGATGGGCGTAGAATAATTTTCATTGACTATTTTGAAAAAGGAAAAACTATTAACGGCGAGTATTATGCAAACTTATTGCAACATTTGAGCGAAGAAATCAAGCAAAAACGGCCGCATTTGGCTAAGAAGAAAGTGTTGTTTCATCAAGACAATGCACCAGCTCACAAATCCGTTATTGCAATGGCCAAAATTAATCAATTAAAGTTTGAATTCGCCATATTTAACCCCCTCGGATTATTTTCTGTTCCCAAACTTCGAAAAATGGCTCGGTGGTCAACGATTTTCCAACGATAAAGAAGTGATGTCGACAGTTAGTGGCTATTTTGAGGAGCAAGACAGTTCTTATTATAAAAGAGGTATCGAACTTATTGAACATCGCTGGGAAAAGTGTATAGAGCTAAAAGGAGATTATGTTGAAAAATAAATATATTTCCTTCCAAAATGTTTTGTTTTCTTTGTTGGGTCGAATACTTCTGGGACCACCCTCCTAGTTTTCACACCATAATATACACTATTAGGATGGTGTCAGTTGCACATAGCTTTGTATCAAAAATATTACGTTATATACTAAATGTAAAAATATATATTCCATATCCCTACAATTAATTTTACGCAATTTATATTGTAAATTTTAGTGTCCAGAAAACAGTAAAATTGACGCAATAATCGTAGTAAAAAATGACACTATGTGTCGTCTTATATGGCATAATATATATAATGTAACTATCGGTACCTAATTCTTATTTTCCAGAAAACAAAAACGCAAAATCATTCGACAGACTTAATAATTGTTTTAATATTGACTTAAAGATTGGTTGCTATTTAACTGAAACTGTTAAGTTCAAATTAATCGAACATTAAACATAACACGTTGCAAATTATTGATTACGTCTAGGAACGGCTATTTACTTACTGAATTCTCTAAATTGCAGTATACAATGCAATCGATACAACCTATTATAGACGAGAACGGTAAATTAGCATTTTCATTGTTTCCATAGGTATACCATATTGTGGAGATCGATGCTGATGTAAAATATTACTTTATAAGACGTTTATTGAAACGCAGATTAATATTTTAATAGAAAAAAGAAAACACACAGAATTTTTTTGTTCTGAGACCCAAACAAAGTTATGGCCAAATCTTTTGACGACAATCGTATGAATTATAGGGTACTTAAACAAGTATATTAGACAGCCTGTAAACACTACATTCTATCAAAAAACATTGAGGATCTTCAGTACAATTGGCCTATATGACATAAGTTGCACGTTATTATACGATTTCGAAAATATAAAATTCATCTGGATGCGCATTCATATTATACACGTTATCCAGTTCATTCGAAATATCGAAATTAATAGTGTCTCGAAGAGTTTGAGTTTGCCATCTTAGAAGTATCTACTATTAATAACGACTCCGAAAGTTCATGATATTTAGCACTGTCTGGAATATTGTTCGTTTTAATAAACGTACGCAGATATTATAATACAACGAGAAGTATTCTTTTCAGACGGTATTATTACCTATTATAGGCTCATAGCTTTGTAGTAGTCCAATAGTTGGTTGACAATGGCTTCGTGTTATTTATTCAGTAGTGTATATGAAATATTAATATGCTATTACAAAGCAAGATCTCAATAACACAGTAGTTAACAGACTTGCTTAAAACTTAACTCAAGGTCAATACGAACAAAGAAATATATGAACACAAAGAACAGAACTTAAGTACCTGGGAGGTTATACAAGATAATAAAAACGTTTTAGAGGAAAATGATGCTACAGAAGCAAATAAATTGAGAAGTTATGAAAAAAGTACTTACCTCAGTATTCGTTATTATATTAGAGGACTGATAGTATGAGATGGAATTAGCCTAGGAAGCAGGACTCCGTTAGTATTCTTTCAATACTATTTAAATGCTCTAAGGTACATTTATAAAATTCAGGAATCATTTGCTTTACCATATTTACAAGAGACACATTTCAGCAAGACAATGCCCATCCTCGTGTTGTAGCTGTTACATTACGATTTCTGCAATAGGCGAGCATATTCTCAACTGACCTGCGCGGTCGCCAGACCTATATAGAACATGTCGAAATATGATAGGTAGAATAGAGTGTTGGTTTACTTCCTAACGCTCCAATAAACTTGAACAGTTGTGTGATGTTTTACAAGTTGCTTGGAATAAACTTCCAGAATAGTCCAAAGGGCAGCTTATTAGAAGCATGGTAGGGTAAATAGCAGAATATAATTGTTTACATGGAGCAGCGACTAATTATTAAATTTTCTGTATAAGCGATTCAAATTTTTAATCAAAATTTAATCATCTATTATTCTCAAAATAGTAAGCGTTTGTACGAAATTTGGTTCAAAGTTACATACTTTTGCTGAGTAATTCTTTTTTGTATACTAGTATAAAGCGGGTTCTGATTATGTATGTATTACTAGATATACCATACGTTCCATTTTCCCAATTTAAAAGAAAGTAAGTACGTTGTCACTAGAAAATAAGACGCCATGGTCTTGAAAATCATTTCATATAATGGGTATGCTGGAATGAAAACATATAGTGACTGTAAAAATGCGCTGAAGAATGCCAAATTAAGAATAACACGCAAGACTGATCGGTTAAAAACGCTTACCCAACACGATCACACAATAGTCTATGTCACTAGAATGGTTAAACAATGATTTGCGAAAAAAAATTTATTTCCAGATATAAATAATACAGAAAATCATGAGGACAACCCAAGAAAAAAATTATGGGTTTTGAAAATGATTATACACAATTTTAAATCATGGAGGAAAATAGCGATAACAATAATTTGGAACGAGATTTCCTAAAAAACTTTAAAGATTTTGTGTAACTACATGAATAGTAAGTTTGTATAAAATAAGGATAGTAATGAACCATAATTGGATTTCATAAATATTTCTTAACGATATGAAATTTGCAATGGTTACAAATGTTGCGCGTATTTATAACAATTTTCAGATAAAAATGCACATCCAAGACAAAAAGAAATCAGAGAAGTTAGTTTTTCAAGTTGTATAAAAGATTTTGCTTAGAAAACATAGTAACTGAAAATATCTGAATATTTGTGACCGCATAAAAATGTGTGTTGAAATATATTATAATTAATAAAATCAAAAAAAGCTGTTAAAATGCTTTTAAAATGTACATATGTCCGTAAATTTCGTTTCATTTTACGAAACGTATAAAATGCGTCTCAATAGTATCATTAACTTTTCCATTAGGATGTTTAAATTTCCATCCTATTTTAGATTGTGTGAGTATCAAAAGTAACAGAAAAATCTTCTTCTATTATGTATTATATGTACGTACATATGTCCGCTCATATTCGGTCATGTACGCGTGTGTGCTGGCTGTCCAGTAATCAAATCAATACAACGAAGACACTTAATAAGATGGAAAAGCCTCTTTCCGCTATGTCTACTGCTGCAATATAAAGACTGCATGAAAGCAGATTAAATGCAAACGGCTTTGTGCAAATTTAATCCTTATGTGCATTATATTCTCCCCGAAGTAAGAGGGTAGATAGATTCAAAATCTTTGTGTTCATGCTGCGGTAAGAGCAAATATGAAAACTTTATATTTAAATTAACACTCGGTTGCTTCGGAAAGAAAAATATAGAGATTTTTTAAATGCAATATTTTCAATAAATAGTCATACTTTACGACTTTACGAATACGATATCGTAATACAGTATTTGACTTGCCAAAGTAACATAAAATTTTATTCTACGTACTAGAATATATTCTGGGGGCTAAAAATTTTTATTTGCTCGCATTACTTTTGCAACAACAAATTTCTCTTTTTTGTTTCAACGAAAGTGAAAAACTATGACACTTAGAGTTAATAAAGTTTATATAATTTGAATAGAGTAGACGTATCATATTTGGTTAAGCTTAAACTTCTTATAACGTACATAAACATTGTCTTGCTACACAGATGTTTAAAGTAAACTAGTCCTCATTTACATTGTGAAACTCTAAGGGCTGTTAAGTTTATTAATTTCTAAAGAAAATCTAATAAATCCAACTCATGCCCTTTGTTTTCCATATGCATTATATATATATATATATATACATATTTATTCGAACGGTGCTCCAATGCTCTTATGCCATCTCTAAAATGCGATTTCGGAAGGCTTGCAAAATACTCATTTACGAAGATGACAAGCTCGTCGTTAGACGAAAATTTCTTTCCACCTAGTGCGGTTTTCAATTTTGGAAAAAGATGGAAGTCGAAAGGAGCTAGATCCGGCGAATAAGGCGCATGCGGTACTAATTGGAAACGCGACTCGTGGATTTTGGACATCGCAACTGTGCTGGTATGCGAGGGAGCGTTGTCTTGGTGAAACAGAATCTTTTTCTTTGCCATTCCTGGCCGTCTAGCACGAATCTCAACATTTAATTTTTGTAGAAGTTCTGCATAATATTATCCGTTTATTGTGGCACCTTTCTCAAGGTAATAAATGAGCAAAATGCCCTTTGAATCCCAAAAAATTGATGCCATCACCTTGTTTGCCGCTAAAGTGATTTTCGCTTTCTTTGGAGGTGCAGAACCACGTTCTAACCATTGTTTCGACTGTTGTTTAGTTTCGGGTGTACTGTAGTCTATCCAAGTTTCATCGCAACTAACAAATCGCCTACAGAAATCAACCGGATTCCAGTTATAAAGGCCCAAGCACTCATTGGAAATGCGCAAACGAGTGAACTTTTGATCAGTCGTAAGCAATAGCGGCACCCATCTTGCCGAAAACTTGGAAAGGCCCAATTCTTTCGTTAAAATGTGGCGTGCGTGTTCTGTTGAAATGTTTACCATGTCTGCTATCTCTCTCACTTTGAGTCGTCGATTTTGCGTAATAATATTATGGATTTTTATAATCATTTCCTTAGAAGTCACGATTTTGGGTGCTCTAGAGCGCGCTTCATCAACACAGCTTGTTCTATCACGTTTAAATTCATTTACCCATCTACTTATTGTGGCGGATGGTGGAGCAGATGCACCTAATGTTTTCCGTAACTCATCTTTTATTTCGGTAGCTTTCGTACCCTTAATTACGAAGTATTTAATCACCGCACGATACTCTGCTTTTTCCATTTTAACAAAACGACGTGTTGCTTCTTTTTCAATCAGCTGTCACAAATAAACTAATCAACCGATTTATCTAAATATCGGAATGTAAACATATAAATAGGCAACCTAAATTACAGTGCATTTGTTTTACCAATTAGAGCGCCACCTATGTGTCATTCTCACTACTTGTCAAACTATCCTCGTAATATGAGTTACCATTACGCCCGCGCTCATGGTGCGACGTAAGATCTGTATCTGTGAGCATTCGTTTAAACTGAAATGGAAACCATTGAAAACGCTTCCTGGACAGCAAGCCATCGTACTAGAACCGAGACCCTTATCGTGATTAGCCAGTGACTTACACTAAGCTATCAGCCTACTTCTATATTACTAAGATAATTATTTAATTAAAATAAACTCTCAGAGATTCATACGCATATGTCGTTTCTAGGTGAATTAATTTCTTGATTGAAGTACAGTATTTTGTTTGTCACATTATAATACATCCTACATACATACAGCCTATTCTAGATAAAACAATACTAAGACATTAGTTATTTCAAAAATCTTGTTACTAAGTTTCGATATTAAAGGAACACTAGTTAAATATGTAGCAAAACTTACACAAGCACATTATTATTATTTACGTATTTAGAAATAAAATACAACTGTGCAATCGTATGTACAACTACAATACTGTAATCGTTCAATTAGCACCGATAAATATTTTTATCAATTCAAGTAGAACTTGATATATGTATGTGTGAAAGGCCGTCCTTGTGTACAGTAATATTTTGGAATTACGCCTAGATTTTTTCACGAAAAAGGGGAGTGTAAAGCATTGTTTTCAATATAATTGAAGCGTTGAACCATCAAAAGGCTTAAATGTCAAAAACAATAAACCATTTTAGATTTTTTTAATTGTTTTGTTTCTGAACCCCCGTAAGGCAAACGTTGAAAGAAGTGTAATTGAGCTGTTTACGTACACGAAACAACACAAACTGTCAAGCATAAACAAGAAAAAAAAACCTTTTTAAACAAAAGGCAAACGGTATTGTTATGAAATATGGCTTCTTTTACAAAAATTCTTAGGTTATTCAATAATTACATTAACTTCGAATACTTTTTGTTTTCCTTTATTTTTTTAAAATAGTAATAACTTTACTGTGTATATAATAGACACAAAAATAAACTAAATAAATACATAAAAGTAAATGGCAGCGGTTTCTTTAAAAAAAATGTGAAGAACAAATATTCCAACACAATTTTGTAAGAAGTAATTGTAGTTATGGCATATAACATAATACACATTCCAGAGTATAGTGTTGTTATATTCAGATGTTACATACTATGTGGTAAAATTCCTTGTGCTATTTCAATTTCATGAATATAGATCTATCAATATATAAAGTATTTAATGTTCTTATATTTGTACAAAATCTCATGCAAATTTAGTTTAGAGTATAACTGAATAATATTATCAATAATAGTAGTAATATCATTAACGTGAGATTAGGAAAATTACAACACTTTGAGTGTTATAAATACCTACATACATGAATTATTATTACATCTTTACTCGTGGAGCGACTTAAGATCCTTGATTGTCGACTTAGACCTTAATATACAATATAAAAAGTGTGAGAAACTTCTTCAGACAGAGGCCTTCAGATTCATACCTGAGACTCTGATGTAATAAGCCAGTAACTTATTGCTAAGGATATATATATATATACATGTATATATATATATATATATATATATATATATATATATATATATGTATATATAAATATGTATATATATATATATATATATATATATATATATATATATATATATATATATATATATATATATATATATATATATATATATATATATATATATATATATATATATATATATATATGAAAACTGTTATTATTCAAAACTATAACACGGTTTTGTAAGTATTCTAATATCAAATGTCACAAAATTTTTATAGACATAGCAAAAATAATTTCTAAAATTAAATAAAATATGTCATATCTATCTAGTCTTTTGGGAATAAATATAATTAAATTTTCTTTCAAAGTGACAGACATATTTTTTCAATAACATTTTTTTTAACTATTTCCTATTAGATTTATAATTTATAAATTCTTACTCGGAGTTGCATACTTCTCAATGGGACGTCTGCGATCGGGAACCAGGATTTGCTAACCTTACTTATCCCTATCAGTCAGTGCCTATTCTAATCCCAATGATTATATATATATATATATATATATATATATATATATATATAAATGTATATATATATATATGTATAAATGTATATAAAAAGGGTACTAGGAAGGTTTTGCAATATGACGCAACAATGAATCGCAGGCTGCCGCATGTTGAGAGATGTTCATACGTGCATAGTAGCCGCCGCGCCATGTCGATTGGCTCAGTTGTTCTTTAGCAGAGAGAGTGTAAAGTGCTTGCGATGGCATCGTGGTCACGAAATGAGATAAGGGCAGTTTTGCGTTATAATTTCGTGCGTGGTTTAAATATAGACCAGTGCTTCGAAGAAATGACTCTTGCACTAGGTGATGTTTGTCCGCATCGCACAACGATATTCAGGTAGTATAGAGAATTCCAAAGAGGAAATTTAACTGTGGAGGATGCCGAGAGCCCGGGAATGTCACTTACGTCAGTTACGGAGGAAAACGTTACTACTGTGAGGAAAATGCTTGGCGAGGACAAGCGAGTGACCTAGCAACAGATAGAGGGGTACTTCGGGCCTAAATGCACCTAAATGCACCAGCCATTCGTTCGATTCTGCATGATCATTTGCACGTGAAGAAACTTTGTTCTCTTTGGGTACTGCATCGACTGACTAAAGAGCAGATGACACAACGTGTGACTTGGTGCCGGGAGATGCTAAAAAAAGTTTAATAAGGGACAATCACGGTATGTGAACAACATCGTGATAGGTGACGAGACTTGGCTATACTATTACGATGTGCCCACCAAAGCTCAAAACAAAGTTTGGGTCTTTGATGATGAGGACACACCCGTAGTTTTCAGAAAATCCCGATCTGTAAAGAAGAAAATGATAGCTGTATTTTTCAAATCGAGTGGAGTTGTGGAACGCGTCGTTTTGGACACACAAAAGACAGCCACAGTTAAATGGTATACTGAACAGTGCCTGCCTAAAGTCATTGAATGTCGAGAATGGACACCTGATTCCCCATCACGATAATGCTCGACAGGATCGTAACTTCTCGAGCACCCTCCCTACAGTCCAGATCTTGTTCCCTGTGACTTTACACTGTTCTCGCATGTGAAAATGAATCTAGAAGGGAGGCGGTTTTCCAGTGATGGGGACCTTCTGCACGCTTGTGACAACGAGTGTGCTTTACTCACTAGTGAAACTTGGCAGAACTAAAGATTGGTTTCGGGGGATGGAGGAGAGGTGTATTGAGTGTAGAGGAAGATACTTTGAAAAAATTAAATAAACAAAGCTGTATTACAAAACTTTCCTAGTACCCTTTGTATAAGCTACTTGAGTCCCTAGCTTTCCGTACAATTAAAGATTTTTTAGAAGTCAATAGAAAAGTTCTCAATGCAGTGGTGAAAGTTTATATAATAAAGATGATAAGTACCAAGCTCTGAAAAATACAGTTGTATTTTGTAATAGCGATAAAATTATATTACTGCCTATCCAAGCAAATTACAACAGTAGCGGAATATATTTATAATCTCTTATATGATTTATTGCAACAAAGTGTTGAACCTGATCATCAGTATTAAAAAATAATACCATTGGCTTTATTATCAATTTTCAAAGTAGAAAAAGCATTTAGGCGATGTACAATTCCAGAAAAGAAAAGAAACAAAAAGGATCAGTTTTATATTGAAACAAATAAAATTAAGGCCAATAACGCTCTCACAACTAGATCATTTTCTAATACAGTTTTGTGATTGACTTATCAAAATATTCAAGGACGGTATTGTAATTACATCTAATCTATCTATAAATAAAAAATGCAAACTTAGTACTATAATTGTGAACCGATAACTACCATCAAAGTAAAAAGTTTTGCACGAAACGACACATTCAAGTTGACATTTTTCATATTTGTGTACGACAAGGATTTCAAATTTATGTCCATATATCTCCCTTTAACTCTATATAGCTGCACGTAATAAAGTGGTTAAAAATTCGTATCGTGTTTTTAGAATTTGCCCGTCAATTTGCAGGTCTGAAAATAATTAACTTTTGAGTTGAACTGTCGGGAAATATTAAACGACGCAAAGATTGTTAATCGTGAAATATATCCGATTTTAACTGTCATCAGAGCAAAATTTAGAACAGAATCTACATACTTTTATTCAAATTCCCCAAAATCGATGTATTATTTATAAGATTCTTAATAGATATTCAAAATTATAATTTGTTATCTATTTACTGTAAAAATTAATAAAAATTTGTAATGAAAACTAGTTCATACGACAAAACTAGAAAATGAGTACAATTTCGAACAGTATCTTTACATGTTATTAACTTAAAATGCACCTATGTATATACATTTCTAGTAGTTTTTTTTATTGTTATTTTATTTATGTTTTAAAAATAGTCTAATGAAATATTGTACGTAATTACATAATCTATGAAAGCGTGTTCATTATTTTCACCGCTTTATACTTTAAATTATATTGCGCTATGGAATTTCTTCCGTTAATAAGACAAAATCAAACACATATACATGACACAAATATGTTTAAGCAGTGTTCCAACAAAAAGTAAATATGAAATTTCAGAAATCATAAGGAAACATTACAGTTATTTGTAAAATAAATATAAAAAGCACAAGAAACAAGTAGAGAGAAGGTGAAAACATTAATTTTCTAGTGTGTTGGACACTAGTGTTAATATGGATTGTTTACATTTGATAAAGAACGTGTACAATTATCGCGAACTGGACGCGTATGAAAGCATGTACATCGTAAAGAATTCAGGCCATCTGGTTAACGTTTATGAGGCCGGCCCTCTGTAAACGCCTCTCTTCTCTCTGCTGAAAGACAAGAGGAGCAATATCATAAAACACACATAAATCACACAGACACTTTTTGTCCATAATAACCTTTTTCGATGTAGTGCATGTTAGTTTAAGTAAAAGTATTTTTTTAAAAATCTTGTGAAACAGACACAGTGCACATCTTGGTTTTCAACGGTGCGGATCGCGTACGGAGTGTAATTTTCGTACAATTTTTTCGCCGTGTTTTACCAGGTGCGACACTTTGAAATTATCTGCTGATGATGACAACTTGGTTGTCGAAATGCGTATACAAAATTTACAAATAGTTAATTGTGGAAAGGGGTTATATATCAACCTTATTGATCAAGTCAATCAACCACAGGCTCCATCAAATTCAACAATTAATTTTCTACTTGCCCCGAATAATCAGAGTGAAGTTCCCACCTGCACTCGATATCTTATTAAAATTACTGCACATTATATATAGAGGTGACTTTAATACTATATTAGTTTTAGAAGGTGGACAGAAAAACATAGTATGGTCACGAATCGACAATCGAGAGATGTGAAAATTTAATTCTTGAAAGGTCTAACAAAACCCGACGACTTTTTCGCAGATAAGGCGACGTTTTCGATAAGATTGACAAATGTAAGATTCTCATCAAATAAAACGCTAATACCTTTGAATAATCATAGCCTCTCTCTCTCGCCCAACACTAAAATGTATTGAACAACAAAGCGAGAACACGTCTATCTCGCACGTCGATAACTAAGTTACCAGACCGTATAGGCAGACGTTTGCGTCACGACTACTTGCCAATTAAAAGAATGTTAAAAGGAATCATTTTAATATTAATAACACCCTGTCTACTACATATGTTTCACAGATATCACTGATCATCAGGCAGATCTGCTAAGATCTTTGATTAAGTTGGTCTATGTTAATGAAGTAGCACGCAATGAATATACGTGTTTAATTGGATTTAGCTTCCTCATATGGCATATGTCATAATCATACATTTAGGTAGACGGTTACTCTCGTACCAATTATTAATAATATTTAGTTGATTTGATTCATATCTTGGATTGGAATAATAATTTTTAAATCATCAGCAAAAAGCAAATTTTTGGACGCAATAACTTATCAAATCATTAATATATATATACAAAATAGGGGCAATCCAAAATTTAAACCTTAAGGCACACCTGAGATTGCGTAAAAATGATAAGAAGTATGCATGCCCATTATAGAAATTATCTCTTATCGTGCAAATATGTGTCAAAAAATTTCAACAACGCACCGCTAAGTCCAACTGATTTTATTTTATTTAGTAATATCAAATGTTTTATTGGATCGAAAGCTTTAGAGACATATACGACATCAATTTATTCGCGTTGATACTGTGTAGTATATTAATGTAGTATATTAATATCAAACTTTTAAATTAACAATTATAAACAACTAAACAAATAAACCACCTGGCATTACATTAATATTGACAAATTTAATTTCTAAAATTAAAATTTTAATGTTTTTTTTAATACCACCATTATTATACGTATCTTTAAAATTCATCGTCAATAAAAAATATTGTTCATGAAGTGCACTAAACTAGTACCTGTTGATCGGTTTCCAGTAAAACCATGTTGATCCAATGATATTAAATTATAAATTACAAGAAACGGATAAGCACAAATTTACATTTCCAGAACCTTACTGAAATTTGAGAGTATAGCTATAGGTCTGTAGTTGTCAATAACCGTTGAAAATTCATCTTTCAGTACTGGACATACTCTTGCTAGTTTCCAACAATTAGGAAAGATTAAAGTAGTTAATGACAAACTAAATGGACTTGTTAAGGGATATGTGAATATGCCTGCACAATCTTTCAACGGGAAACTTGGAACTTGATCATATCCGGCACGTGGTCTTATTCGGTAGCTTCCTTAAAAATAAATTAAAACAGGAGCCTCAATAAAATCTAATGACTATTCGGAGAGTTATAAAAGACAGATTGTTATTGTTTTATATTAGCATCAAATAGGACGAACACCAATTGAAAGTAGTTAGCAAAAATGTAAAAAATTTAATTTGGTACGTAGACTTCCGCGGTCGTGGTCCATGCTATCTGCTTCTGGGTTTCCGGGCTGAAACCGCGTCACTAGTATATCTGCCGACGTTTCGTACCCATTTGTATTGGACATCTTCAGGGCTGAACTACTGCACTGAAACTGTTTCAGTGCAGGAACGTTTTTAGTTTTTATTTACTTTTATACGAGGATCGATCCAGAAATAAGGTTCCCAAAGAACTCCAGCCGCACGGGCAGGTGTGAGACGAAATCCGGCAACACCGCTGTGTAGGTATGTTTCCCTACTCCGGATTCCCACCTGCCGCGCTTCGCTACGCCGCTCAGTCTTGGCTCAGTAGCCGTCCGTAATGGGGGTGCCCATTGCTGATCCCGCCGTGTGCGAGATTCGTTCCGTAATTAGGTTCTTGCACGCGAAAAAGACACCACCCGTGGATATTCATCGACAGTTGACAGAGGTGTATGGCGGCAAGTGTATGACCATTCAACACGTGCGTAAGTGGTGCAGGGCGTTTAGTGCTTGTCGGAAGGAAGTCCACGATGAAGAACGGTGTGGAAGACCTTCAATTTCGGAGGCGCTGACCGAGATGGTCCAACGCAAAGTGCTTGAAAACAGGAGGATCACCGTCCGTGAACTTGTTGCTCGGATTCCTGGGAGTTCTTACGGTACAGTTCAAAGAGCTTTGACTGAAAAATTGGGGTATCGCAGGTGTTGTGCTCGATGGGTACCGCGTATGCTGACAGTCGAACACAAAGAGAAACGCATTGACTGTGCTCGCCAGTTTCTGCAAAAGTGTCAAGAAGATAGGGAAGGATTGATGGACTCCATTGTTACGGGAGACGAAACGTGGGTGTTTCATTTCACGCCCGAAACGAAAGAAAAGTCCAAACAATGGCGTCGCTCAGGGTCACCAGTCGCAAAGAAGTTTAAACAAAGTCCTTCTGCTGGCAAAGTCATGGCCACTGTTTTTTGGGATCGCAAGGGGATACTGCTGATCGAGTTCATGGAACCTGGGACAACAATCAACTCAGACAGTTATTGTGCAACACTAAGAAAACTCAGGCGAGCTATCCAGAACCGCCGGCGAGGACGACTGACAAAAGGTGTAACGCTGCTTCACGACAACGCCCGCCCTCATGTCTCCCGTCAAACCAAGGAACTTTTGACCAACTTTGAATGGACTGTCATGCCCCACCCACCTTACAGCCCGGACCTCGCGCCTAGTGATTATCACTTGTTCCCCAAGTTAAAGGAACACTTGAGTGGGCAACGCTTCCAGAACGACGATGAAGTCAAAGAAGAGGTGAAACGCTATCTGAACGGGCTGGCGGCAACGTTCTACGACACGGGGATACAAAAATTGGAACACCGTCTACAAAAATGCTTAGAAAGAGATGGCGATTATGTAGAAAAATAGAGCTAAGTGTCCTCTATCCAACGATGTAAATTTTGATGAGAATAAACGATCTTGTATTATTGTAAAAATTATGGGAACCTTATTTCTGGATCGATCCTCGTACATACGCTTGTACGCTGTGGACATACAGAATTACTTCTTAACTACCAAAAATATTTGAAATATTTTATTTTTACGGCGACTTTTTTGCAATTTGTTTTGAGTATGTAATGTTACAGAGTACAATTACTGTTCGTTGCATCTGTTCTTACTTTAGCATAATATTGGCAAATACAGTCACTAACTTAATTGATAAGCAAAAATACATAGTCCATAAATAATTTTCCTGACAGAGATGTTACTAAAAGCCTACATCCACTTTCTTTTGACCAAAAGTTCTTTCGAACAACTAAGTACCTAAGCTAATATAGAAAGTAAATAACCCTTCAAACGATTTATATTTACTGATACCATTCTATATTCCTGTCTCTTTAAATTTTCATGCAAATGAACGTACATATATAATATAATTTCAACATTGTATTCATTTCCAAAATTATAATAGTAATCATTCTATTATAAGAGAAATATATACAAACAATAAAACGTAAGTGTGACACCATTAGTAATATTAAACAACTTTCTCTGTATACAGCGGGAAGAAATCGAGAAGGGTATACAAATGCCGAATTAATATTATTGAATTTGGGGAGGCAGAAGCACTTAGAAACGTAATACGGTTAAATTTTGAACAAACATTGCGGCTGGAATATAATCGGTGTTCGTTTATTTAGGGTAGTTCCGTTAGTGCAAATTCCGTTGGTAGAAAATTAGAATTGTAGGAGTTTAATCCTCCATGCCGTATCATCTGAAAGTATACGTATTAAAGAACAATCAGCGATATAGTATCGCATAATTTCTTGTTGAAGATGTTTTACTTTATAAAGGAGTATTAGGTTTATGATGAAAAGATTTTTTTATAGATGTAACAATTTTTTTAAAATTTTTGTTGCATTAATTCGACCATTACTTGATGTAACATAGATTTGATTTAATTATAAATTCTGAAATATAAAAGGGTCATCCAAAGAATGCGCCTACATGTTTATTTTCAATAAAACATAAACTCTTTTAGACAATTTTTTCAAGTTGTTTTTTTTATTGAAAGTATGATCCATTATAATTATACGTGAAGGAGGATATTCAAATGCCCACCAAGATTGCATCTGCAGGCGTCAATTTGAATATTGAAATTTTCAATGACCTTTCGACATGTTGCTGGAGTTATTTAACGAATTACAACTTGAATGTTCTTTAGATCACTAATTGCTTGTGGTTTCTTAGCATACACCCACAAAAAAATCTAGTGGTGTTAGATCACACATGACCTTGGATGTCAATTGAAATCTGCATTACGTGAAACTACACGTCCGGAAAATTTCAGTCGCAAAAACAATGTTATTTTGAATTGTGTGATATTTAGTACCATCTAGTTGGGAAATAGAGATCAGACACATCAATATGATTCAATTGTGGCCATAAAAAATCCCTGAACATTGATTGGTATCGCCCAGCATTCACAGTAACAGAATTTTCAGCGTCATCTCTCCATATTAGCAAAATGCACAACAAACAGTAACTTTTTGTCGGTGAAGAAATTTCTCATGAATACCACGAGGATTCTCGTCATCCCCGACACAACAATTTTGCTTATTGACGAATCCATCCATTGTGAAATAAACTTCATCAGTAAACAAAATTTTGCTTGAAAACTTTGGATTCATCGTTTGTTGTTTAATAAAACAACTAGAGAAATTACGACGTTATAAATGGTCTTTTTCTTTCGATTCCTGGATTAACTGAATTTTATAGGCATGTAAATGCAAATCTTTATGCTTTATGTGCTTATATATAAGCACAGAAACATATATATATATATATATATATATATATATATATATATATATATATATATACATATATATTATTTTTTTTTTAGTCAGATACATGTAAAGAATTACTATGTTCAGTTATGATTTAGGAAATTTTATATTTACTTTTAGTTCTTCTTGAACACATATGTGTGTGTATGCATGATTAATTTTGTCCTATTAATGGAAGAAATACTTGAGCAAAAATATAAATATAAATAAATAAATGCTGCTAAAATACGCTATCTAAACAGCGTCGTTTTTCAACTATAAAAAATTATTATTATTTATATTTATTATATATAAACATTATTTCCGCTTATTTGTCCCTTATGTGTCTTCCGGCAAAGTCGAAAATGTGTTTTCTTTGAACATGTTAAAATGGTTTCGTTCCCTACTGTCATTTTCAAATCATTCAAAATTTTTAATTTAAATATAGAGATGAAAGTTGACGATAGAATATTTAGTTGTTCGTGTAGTAGTGGCTGTGCTCAGTCTTTCATACTTTTTGCCATAATTTTATCAGTATTATTAATGAATCTATTAATCGCCTTCGGGCTGTGACTAGTTTCGATGGAATTTATCCGTTAGAATACACTTTTTTGGTATTCTAATTATAAATATTTCTTCCTGAACAACTATTGTTTACCTTTCTCGATTCGAACATGTTAGTACAAAACTATAATTTTGACATTTCTTTCAACAAACTTAAAATTATTTTCTTACAAATATATTGTTCTATGAACTTAAAAAATTACTAGCGAACTTAATTTATCGTCACAGGTGTAACGTAACAAAATTAAGACATATAAAAGATAAGAGAGATGATCCGGTTATAATTTAAGATGATAAGAAAGATCAACGTAAAATATGTTTTCGTTTATTTCTTTTCATATATCATATACGCTCGCATTCTTCTAAATCACAACAGCACAAAGAAAAACGATTATATTTCATCATCTAATATCTTCTGACCTACTTCAGAGCTTCTAGATATAAATCACCCCTCAACTAATGACGTATTTAGACCTACTATACGTTGCGAAAAGGTCGAGCTCTAATGAAATTCCATAAATCAAGGCAAGGAGTTTGATATATCCTTACCGAGGCCTCCTGAACTCCTGTACGGCACTTTAGGACAAATTTTATTAATTCGTTTCAAAAAGTTGAGCAATTAACTAAATAAATCTTCTATTATTACTAACAGGCTTAAATTAACTTAACCTACAAGCTACTAAATTTAAAAAGACACGATAAAAGATCTAAACACTTTTTATACGTTTAAAAAATGTTCGAACTCAAACTGTTACATTTATTTTAAAACATTAAGATGATGTAAAAAGTAAATACTATTAAACATTAACAATTAAGTAAAAAATTTATCTTAAATTCCCAATAATGTTAAATTATATTCTATTATATTAAAATTGGAGATGGATAATCAACGTAATATGGCATTTAGACGCTTTTTGCACAGTAAGAATCAAAATAATATATTTATACCCTGTATAAATGAGCGAACCGCGCTAATTTAGAAAAGAAAATTACGAAAACGAAATAATGAATGATAAGTATCTACGTTTATGTATGTTACATACATACATACTACTGTGGGCAAAAAATTGTAAGACTTTGTTCATAATTTATTCTTCCAAATCTATTTCGTCCCCCTCAAAGTAATCCCCCCTGGCCCCAATACACTTGTGCCAACGTTTCTTCCAATTCTCGAAACAGTTGTTGAAGTCAATTTCAGGAATAGCCTTCAATGCGCATAGCGATTCACGTTTAATGTCTTCATTTGACTCAAGACGGTTTCCCCGGAGCGGTCGTTTAAATTTGCTGAATAGCTGAAAGTCACACGGAGCTAAATCAGGCGAATACGGTGGTTGTGGCACGATATTGGTTGAAAATTTGGAGAAAAACTCACGAAAATTAATGCAGTATGCGACGGTGCATTATCGTGGTGCATAAACCAAGAGTTGTTGGCCAATAATTTTGGCCTCTTTTTACGAATAGCATTGCGCAAACGATGCATAACACTCAAATAGTATTCTTTGTTGACAGTTTCACCGGTCGGAAGGAATTCGGAGTGCATCATACCTCGATAATCGAAGAAAACTGTTAACATAACCTTGATTTTTGACTTGCTTTGACGTGGTTTTTTGGGCTTCGGCTCACCTTTGATACGATATTCGACCGATTGATCGTCTGTTTCCGGGTCATAAGCGTAGATCCAAGTCTCATCTCCAGCTATGATGCCTTTCACTTTGTCTTGATAGTCGGAAAGCATTGTTTCACAGACGTCAACGCGACGCTGTTTTTCGAAAAAATTGAGTGATTTTGGAACAAACCCTTCCGATATTCCAACAATGCCAGTAAGGTCTCTGACTGTTAATTGTCGATTCTCAAGCACCAATTCTTTGATTCTATTGACGTGTTGATCATCAGTTGATGTTGATGGCCGTCCTGGACGTGGTTCGTCATCAACGCGTTCTCGACCCTCTTTGAATAATTTGTACCAATCAAAAACACTTGCTCGCGACAAACAATTATCACCGAAGGTGTTTTGCAACATTCTGAACGTTTCGGCACCAGAAATTTGATTCCGTACACAAAATTTAATGGAACTTCTTTGTTGAATAATTTCACTCATTGCAAAAATCGCCGAATGCACATTTTGTACTTCAGAAAGACAAGCCTATACTAAACACTAATGATTATTTTGATGTGACATTTGGCACAGATGTCACTGACAGTCATGCTAATCTAGAAAAAAATATTTCGACGAATGGGTTTTCGCGCGAAATTTAAATTAAAAAGTCCTACTATTTTTTGCCCACAGTAGTATATCACCTATTACTATTAAACTATAATCATAGTACTGCACATATTATAATTTATTTTACACATCATCAGCGCTTCTACAATACATTGCTTTTACCCTCGCCCTAAGTTAATTCAACTAGAGAAAATTGTTTCCTTATACTTTATCTTAAATATCCCTGTATAGTTGTGGTGCATGTTTGTATTATCTTCTTTAACAATGAACTGTATTATCACGCAATGCTTCCATATGTTTGCGTTATTGATTTTTATTAAATTTATAGCAATATTATTTATTATATTGTTTATTGTTAAATTTCAGTGAGTACCATATACGTAGGTTGTCTTTTAAGTTTTGCATATAAAACTGGAGTAAGACAGTAGATAGTTTTTAAAGACTTCATTGTTTTTCGAAGTATTATTCACTTTTGCATGCGCTCGAACCAAATCTGGAAACAGTTGCTCCACTCGTTTGTTGGTACATTCAAAATTACGTTTTTGAATCGACTGCTTCTTCTGACGACTGGAACTTTTGATCACGCAGTCCGTTCTTGATTTTCGGAAAGGTGAAGAAATGGTTGGTACTTAAGGCCGGACTATACGGAGGATAAGTTGTGTTTGAGACACTACGAAAACGAATGACTTTTGCAGACTTTTCTTCACCTTGGAACACCCAAACAGAGGACTGGCATTTATTTTCTGGCTCGTATAACTAAATTCAATATTCACCACCACTAACAATGTTGTACGCGTTCTTAGAGTTTCCGGCGTTGAAGCGATCTAGAGTTTTTTGAAACCAATTCATCTTAGCTGCTTGATTGAGTTATCATAACTGTTAGTTATTATTATATCTAGTTTTATCTATACTGCCCGCTCTATGGGCATTGGTGGCATGTGGTGACTCTATTAGTATATGTATGTGGGATTAACCTATTTTAAGGGATGAAACAAAGGCTGGTTATTTATCTATTATTTCATCGATCATTGCTGGCGTCCCTCTTCTAAATTTTCTAAATGCTTGATCGTTCGTATTTTTTAAATCTGGATGTATACTTCTAAAAAATGCTTTCGTCGCATCATCCACCTTTTCCCGTGTAACCGATGATTACAATTCCTAATTTTCATTGGCAGTATATAGCTACATAGTATCTTCATTTTCATTTCAATGATTTTCACAAGAAAGAAAATGAGGTATATTTCCAGAAACCACAAGTATTGCAAGTTTCAAATATAGTATAACGAATTATAAAGCATCATGTAAATAATATGATTCTCGTTTGAGATATTTGCCTACTGGTTCCCTCTTCTCTTTTACTTCACTTTTGTCTTATTTCATCTGCGTAAGCTATGCTATTATAGGCATCTTCAGGGCTGAACTACTGCACTGAAAACAGTTTTCAGTGCAGTAGTTCAGCCCTGAAGATGTCCCATACAAATGGGTACGAAACGTCGGCAGATATACAAGTGACGGGGTTCCATCCCGGAAACCCAGAAGCAGATAGTTCAATGAAATTCAAATTAATAAATCACGCAAGGTAAATGAAAGCTACTAACAATATGATAAAATCTAATTTCAATGTTCATCTCAAATATTTATACAACAATATACAGCGATGTACATAGAATATGAACGAAGGGAAAAATAAACCCGTAATAACCTAACAACTATTGCAAATAGCCTATGGTAAAACGTGATCAAAAATCGATTGCGTTTGAGTAATATAACAAATTTAAAGAAAGAAGAGATATGACAAATAATCTCAAAAGGGGCAATCGACTACGACGGACATTAATATATTAATTAATATTAATATTTATTAT
Source organism: Dermolepida albohirtum (assembly GCA_031893035.1). Classification (NCBI taxonomy): domain Eukaryota; kingdom Metazoa; phylum Arthropoda; class Insecta; order Coleoptera; family Scarabaeidae; genus Dermolepida; species Dermolepida albohirtum. The sequence goes on from JAVIWB010006729.1 coordinate 101,573, forward strand.
TATTTTATTTATTAATATTAATATTAACAGAGTGTAAGATCTTCTATGGTCCGAGAGACAACTAAACGTGAGATGGGTAACTGAGGAATTATAATTATCTTAATCGGGAAACAGTAAGGCTACTTTTAACTGGAGAGTCGAATATAAAGAAGATACAGAGTACACCAAAATGACTACAAGTGCACTTTTGGTCTAACTTTCAATTAAATTGGTAGGATTGCAATAACTTCCAGAGACGTTTTAAATTATTATTTAATACAAAAATATCAATTATATTCGCACACAACGTTGATGCCAAACACATAAAAGATAAAATTATACCGTTTTTTTTTTCAAGAAATTAATAAATACAGTGTTACAATTTTTATTAGTTTTGTTTTTATTTTAATTAATATATGTTACATACATTTTTGCAAATTACTTATGTTCATTGTGTGGTGAAAGGATTATCATTTACATTAATTAAACTAAAAATAAAGTTAGTGAAAATTGAGATACATATTGAAGTTTACTTCGGTTACAAAAGCGTTGTAAAAGGACTAAGTTAATATTGCTAAAATAACGTGAATCTACATAATAAAAACAGGTGATCTAGACGTATTAGGGTAAACAGATTTTAAACAAATTTTGAAAGTAAATTTAGAATCAAAGATGTAAGACCTCTAAACGTAAGTTACTGACTTTTTTTACTTATCAAACCATTATTATGCATAATCTTTTCATTTCTTCTTCCATGAAGATAATGGAAGAAGAAATATGTGCAAAGGAAATCAGTTCCAGTCAACTTCACAAATTAATCATGTTGAGGTTATCTTAAAGCCGAAAGTAAATCACTAATGGTCTTGATATTGTTGTAATTCTTAATATCATCAGTATAGACGAGAACTGAGCAGTTAAGAGGTATTAATAAAACGTTAATAAATAAATTAAATAGTAAAAGGCCAAGATTCGAGCCTTATGTAACACCAGAGCTAGGAATAAATTCATCTGAACAAAAATCATTTTAGAAAATAGAACATGTACTATTATATAAATAGAATTTTATAGGATATTTAAAGACAAATGAAGAGACTCAGAGTAACTCAGTCTACGCATCAGAATATTATAGTATTATATGTAATGCCAATTGCGTGTAAAAGACAATATATACGCGTCTGGAGATTAGCCAACATGTTGGGAAAAAGAAGCTAATTTCGTAACTTTTGGACGACCACATCAGTTTGATGCACAAGTGGTTTTGTAATGAATGGAATATGAAAGTTTTTCATACGCTTATGCAAGATTCAATGATACGAAAGTAAGTCCGTATAGTTACTGGCTAATGCTAATGCTAGCAGTGGTGAATCGACTTGCTGAAAACGGGGATATATTTTCAAGTGTATCCAAGACGACGGAAAAATACTAGTTTTAAATGATTGTTTTATAATGCACTCGTAACAATTTCAATAAAGTAGTAAGCAATTATCTTACAATTATATCACGTACACAGAAATACTGAAAAACACATCGACACATATTTATTTGAAATAATGCAATACGTCATAAATCTAGCTAAAAATTTTATCAGATTTTTCAGTCTTGTGGCCTCTCTCTCTTTTATTATCCTGTTCTCAATATACTTCCATTTACTAATTTCCAGTGCACAACATTCACCGTATAATACGTCTCCATTAAATTCTCCCATTTGCTAAGTTATTCTGAGAATCTGGAATTGTCATATAACAGTAGTAGGTAGCGAAACACGGACCTACTAGGGTTCATCCGCAGGGGATGAATTAATGATCCCTGAAAATGGTCTCAAAGCGCTGCCGACGACACTCTAAAATGCGCCTAATGCATACATTAGCTTTTTACACGGAAACAAATGCATGCGTGACAAATTACGATATATGCATAATACTAACTAAATAATATTAAAAGATATGATATTTATAATGTATATTCCGTAACTTTTTGTTAGTATAATTAAAATTATGGGAATATGTAGATGTAATTCACATAGAATATTAATAAAATATTTAATTTTGTATCCCCAACGTAACATAAAAACGTAAAAGTATTTAAACGCAGATCAAATACCTTTTGCTGGTCTTTTATAGGTTAGTTTACTGGTACCCACTCACCTGAAAAAAAATATTACAAAATTAATACCACCAGTATAAGTTTACATTCTAATTAGATTATATGATAGATATAAACGTTTATATATTTTGAATTATCAGCTTATAAATTGTGTTGTAAAAATTATATCACTTTCTTCACTCCACTTAAATAAGATAAGAAATGCGTAAGAAACGTTTATAAAAGTCGTCCTTCTTGGAAATGTAGTGAACTGATTTTGCATGTAAGTTAGTGCGTATTCTTTTAAATATTTAAGGTATCACGAATTTTCAGGAAGACTGCTAGTTTAATGAACTAAAATATTGTGTTGTTGATTGATGCTACTTTTAGTGTAATAATTTTCGCAAATAATAACAAAACCATGGTATACGAGGATGGTCCCAAGTACCCGGCCTGCCTAGGGCGGTAGTTCTTTGAAAAATATCACTGTATTAGAAAGTACACAATCTATAAAGCATATGTTTCAAGCTTGAAGACACCACGTTGTTTAGTATTTCTTTGGTAGCCATTAATAGTGAACGTTTTCAGTGAATTTTTAAAATAAAGAAAATTGGTCATCGTTACGTGATACAATACTTTTATTTCAAAAGGCCTCAGCCCAACCGATATAAAAGCTGAACTGGATTCTACTCTGGGTGAGTCTGCTCCTTCGTTTACAGCAATGAAATATTGAGTAGCAGAATTTAAAGGAGGTCGTACGAGTTTCCAAGACGAGCATCGCAATGGTCGACCAAATGAGGTAACGACTCCAGAAATGGTGAAGAAAATTCACAGAGCGGTACTGGATGATCGTTCACTGAAAGTGCTCAAGCTAGCAGACAAGCATTTCAAAAGTGCGATACATCGCATATTATCTGAAAATTTGGACACGAGAAAGCTATGTTCAAGATGGGTGCCACGTCTGCTCACACTCGCGCAAAAACGGTGTCGTGAAGATGTTTCAAATGAGTGTTTAGTGAAGTTTCACATCAACAAATTTTTGCGCCGTTTCATAACCATGGATGAAACATGGGTCCATCATTTCACACCCGAGACAAAAGAACAATCAAAACAATGGACTCAAAAGGGAGAATCGTCTCCAAAAAAGGCGAAGACCGTTTCATCTGCAGACAAGGTCATGGAATGGGTTTTTTTTTTGGGATGCGCCTGGAATAATTTTCATTGACTATCTTGGAAAAGGAAAAACTATCAACGGCGAGTATTATGCGAACTTATTGCAACGTTTGATCGAAGAAATCAAGCAAAAACGGCCGCATTTGGCTAAGAAGAGTGTGTTGTTTCATCAATACAATGCACCAGCTCACAAATCCTCTCTATTCGCCAGATTTAGCCCTCTCGGATTATTTTCTGTTCCCAAACAAAAAAAAATGGATCAGTGGTCAAAGATTTTCCAACGATCAAGAAGTGATGTCGGCAGTTAATGGCTATTTTGAGGAGCGAGGCAGTTCTTATTGAAAAAAGTGTATCGAACTTATTGAACATCGCAGGGAAAAGTGTATAGAGGTGAAAGGAGATTATGTTGAAAAATAATTATATTTCTTTCCAAAATTTTTGTGCTTTCTTTGTTGGGTCGGGTATTTCTGGGACTACCCTCGTAAACCACGACCAAAAAGTGTAAGTATATCAACATCGAAACTGTGCTACTTTGTAAATCAATAAATCAACATTTTATACTAGAGGTTACATACAAAATTTTAAAGGAAGCATTAAACGAAACTGCTAAATTGGTTACAGGTAAGTAAAACGCACTATCTACATACATATAGAAAAGTTTCCTTCATCAGTAATCCGAATTAATTCACAAGGTCACTTGGAATCCGAATTTTAGCATGCTTTGCTAGTTTGAATCTACGTGTTTGTACAAATTTCATATTAGTGTCTACAAATGTTAATATCATTAACTCGTTTTCTATCAGTCGGAGCCATGATTACAGGCTCTGAAGAGAAAATGTAAATTTCATATGAGTGTCTGCAAATGTTAATATTATTAACTCATTTTCTATCAGTCGGAGCCATGACTACAGGCTCCGAAGGGAAAATATATTACGTTATCTATACGTGATAAAGCAACAATTATGAAATAAAGTAATGTGGAGCTAGTAGCGTTTTAGTTGTAAAATATAAGGTAAGGTAGGCTACCACACCAAAAATAAAAAAGTAGATTAAATAACTTATTACGAAACATAACATGTACATAGCTGTCTCTACAATATTATAAGAAATACTACAACTGTAGGCAAAGTTACTGTATAAAAAATATTTTGGAAACGAAAATGTTACAAGTAGAGGGTGGCTTGAATTTTAAAAAAGACATGCTGCAAGACATATTACGATATGTGATGAAAAATTGTCCAACAATAAAACTTTCATTCAATCTTTTATATCGTCTTTAAGCAATTCAAGGACTCATGTTTAAAGTCAAGCCAAATTGATAACGTTGTAATCTACTCTGTTTTGGAGATTCTTCCACGTCAAACGCTAGTTCATAGCAATGAAAAAATTGACCCATGTAGGAAGATTAGCAAAGACAGAATTACTTTTATAGCTTGTTCAAATTAAAAATTCCCATCATCAGAAAATCGTAAAACATTAAAGCATGCTACGCTACCAGTTGAACATATGTATATCAAGTGCAAATACTTGAATGACGAGTAGCATTTCTAAAAATCGGTTTAAATGTTCATTTGCCAGTAAGTTAAAACCTACCTTAAAAAGCACAATTTGGAAGAGAGATCACTCTTAATTGTCGACAATGCTTCCTGCTATGGAAATGAAGAAAATCTTGTGAGTGATGACGAAACTTTCCTTTAATTTATTTAATGTTTATGTATGCACTACCTTTATCTAAATAATGGATCTAAATGCTATAAAATTGACTAAACATTTTTTTTAGGGTTACATTGTTGAGTAAATATAATAGCGACTTTTAACACAAAAAACTAAATTTGCGAGAGTTGACGCTCAAGTTCTTAAGAACTGTTGGAAAAAATCACAAAGAGAAGAATATATAGTAAATAGTTGACTACAGGCAACGGTAGAAATATTAGATGACTTATAAAAAAATTAAAAAAAACTCATCCAACTAATCTTGATCAGTAAACAAATTGGTAACAGATTATAAAGAAAAATGGCTTACTTGAAAATCTCTTGATAGATTGGACGTAGATGCTAGCCATTTATCTCTATTAATTTTATATGAAGGTATGAATATTTTTTTATCCTTTCAATTATATTCATTAATGATTTTACATAGGAATTGCTCCTAAATAATAATAAGAAAATGTCTTAAAAAACAACTTCGATATCACTAAAATCACAAAATTGTATACAATAATATTATAATGATAATTATAATAACGAAAGCGTATGAAAGCGAAATATATTTAATGTAAAACATTAGACAACTGCTTTCTGAACGTGGTTCAAAACTAAAATTGCCAAAATTCGTAGTATGGATAAAGCTCGCACTTCCACAAAAATAATATATTTTTAAAATTGTATTTACAACATTAAAGGGGAGGTATTCATTCGACAGTCATGCTTAAGGTTTTATAAATACTAATATTAAATACCATTAACTAACTTGAAAATCAGTCTCATTTCGTTTTGATCAATAAGGTTGATATATAACCCCAACCAAAACCAAGATGTGCACATCTTGGTTTTGAACGGTGTGGATCGCGTACGGAGTTTGTTTTTCGTACAATTTTTCGCCGTGTTTTACCAGGTGCGACACTTTGAAATTATCTGCTGATGATGACAACTTGGTTGTCGAAATGCGTATACAGAATTTACAAATAGTTAATTGTGGAAAAGGGGTTATATATCAACCTTATTGATCAAGTCAATCAACCACAGGCTCCATCAAATTCAACCACTCTCATTTCGTCAAAAGGTTTTGCTTAAAAATAGCTGAATACCTGGAGTAACTCAAAGTTTTCAAAATTGGATAATTCGAATATTTAGCAGATATATAGAATTCGAAAACTGATTACTACGACCCTAGAACTGAAGGCAGGCGCCTTTGGCGTTTTAACGGAACATAGAACCTATGAGAAAGGCTCTGTTTCGCAACGATCTGAAAGTTCCCGAACTTTCTCGGTTGTTTTGGAAATTTCTATGGTACATGTTGCTGCGAAACGGATTTTTAAATAAACTTGTGCCGCACATGCTATTCAGTGTAACTGTTTTTTATTATTAATTGTTAAAGAGAGGGAATTAATTAGTGCACTGTCCTAAATTCATAAATTAATTCAAATTTAAAATATCTATCGAATATTTGTTATATTTTATATATCGATTTCCATACAATTGTGTACATATGGAATCCCTTGAAGAAAATGTACATATGCAATCAAACACGATTATAAAAAAAGGTAATCCCAGATTCTTATTTTTATCAAATTCGAAACAAGAATGACGGGAATTAGTAAATTGCGGAGATGATCAGTTCCAAATTCTCTTAGCAGGTATCGCCCTAAAATACTTTACATAAATTACATCGGATTGTTAAAATAATATTCTAATAATCTGTAAATTATGGTAATGGACACAAAATTGAAGTGTAAATATCCAAATCCATAGAGACAACACTGTTAGTGTTGCCTCCGAACTGATGATCGAATCTTGAAGCTTGTCAGTTTTATTATCTGGTCGCACTTATGCATATTATAAATGCATATGTTTGTGCAACTATTATAGAAACAAATACCAAATAAATTAAGAGAATGTTTTACAACAAACCTAACTCAAGTTCTTAGTATTAACAAAACAGCAGTAAATTCCAAATTCATCTTAAAAGAGATCGCAAAACCAGCAAAGTTGCCCACAAAATAATAATGAATAAGTGGTTGTTTCAGAAATTCCAATAACCCAAATTTTACCCCGAAACTTTCGTCATATTTAAGGCAACGATGTTACGAGCACACTCAGTCACACAAAAACAAAGTGAAAATTAACAAACAGAAAGCATAAACTCTCAAGTTCGCCTTAACGTCAAGCGGAGCTCGTAATTCAGACTTCTTCGCAGTGCTGGTGCATTACACGTGCCGAAAGTTAGTCAAACTTTATCCAGACTGGCGTTTGGGAATAATAGGTATATAGAAGTGTAGCACCAGTCTGTCATCTGCAATCTCATAAATAACCGAATAAAGGGAACATTGCTACATTACCTACGAATAGAAATGCAACAGACTTTAACTACAATACATACATACACTTTCTCCCGAGCAATTCTATACGACATTAGCTTCCTTGATTACGACAGTTACCCGAAATTACAACACTGCATCTGTATATGTAAATGTGTCGTTAAATTACCTGATACCGCTTGGCTGCAAATGTTGCCGTGATCTATTCCAATTGGATGACACATGAAATAAATAGAACTTCGTGTACATAATGTTCAGGAAACTTATGCAAATTTCTCCTAAACTTCTGTCACATTAAGTCAAAATTTATAGGTTCTGTAAGGTAAGTTCCTCTTATAAAATTATTAACCTAAACATTTTTCTTTTTCTAAACATTCATTTATGTTTAAACAGGAGAGCATTTAAATTAAGTAATAATATATATATATATATATATATATATATATATATATATTACTTATATATATATATATATATATATATATATATATATATACATACACTCCGCGCAACATGAACAGGACCAACTGCATATATGACATTTGTAGTTGATATAAACATGGTAGCGCGCTGGAATTGTTATTTTCGAAAATAAGAGGGCTGATAAAAAGATGTATGTAGGTACCAAATATAATTTTTGTAAAAGTCAGTGCAAATGTACGTTACTAATGACAATAAGTAGAGTAATTAAACGCCACTTGAATACGACCAATCTACAAAATAAAAGATTCGTTTGCAATAACAAAATACTTTATTGTTCAATAATGAGTACTTTTGCCATTATTTCTTATAACCTCAAATAGTCGGGATGGAATGGAATTATACAGGGTTCCCAAGTAGTCAACGGGAAGTTCCGCCCAACTTCGTTTCAGCGCCTGCTCTAGTTCGTCAGCGCAACTGAATTGGGTAGCATTGGATTACAATTTACGCGACAACCATCCCCAAACATTTTCTATGATGTTCAGGTCGGGGGAGAGCGATGGCCAATCGAGAACCTCCATGCCTTGTTCTTGAAACCAGCGTCGAACAATGCGCGCGGTGTGAATACTGGCATTATCCTGTTGGAAAATAAATGGCCCACCTGCCATAACGTTGGAAAATTTGTCTTTCACCTGTTGCAGCAGCTGGACGTACTTTTCCGAATTCTGTCTGCCCTTCACTATTACTAAATCAACAGGTCCGTTATAGGAAACAGCTCCCCATACCATGACTGAACCAACATCGGCTCGCCTTCGTGACTGAATCACTTCATCTTTACGTAAATCGTGGAAATAATAAGAAAACCCATCCGGGCCACCTAAATTAAACTTCTTCTCGTCACTGAAAATAACAGTTTGCCATTCTCTTGTCCACCCCATTTTTGCTCGAGCAAACTAAAAACGTGCGGTGCGCTGAAATTCCATTAAAGGAGGCCGTCGTTTAATTTTCAAACGTTTTAAATGCGGACAGGTCTTCAGTAACTTCTGTACAGTTCTTACCGATGCATTCGTTCCGACGTTATTCGCGATTTGTCTTGCCGTTAATGCCGAATTCGATGCTTCGCGTAATATGGCTCGACGTTCTCTCTTAGTTGTAACGGATGTTGTTCGCCCTTTAAAACGTTTTCCATAATTCTCGAGATCCCTAATAAAATTGTTCACAACCTGGTGTGATCGACTTATTTTCTTTGCAGTAGCCCTTGAGGAATACCCTTCTTGATGGAACGCTTTAATTTTTCCAATTTCTTCCATACTTAAGCACTTCTGTCGTCCCATCGTTGCACAATACCCTTAATTACAGATGTTTGTTTATCCGGATACACGTTGTAACTCGACACTCATCCGGTAGCTTACTATTAAATACTGGTCGTATCCAACCGGCGCGGTGCATTTTATATGTATGTGGTACTTACGTCACCCAATGCATAACGTTAGGCACTATTGCGCAATAATGCGTATTATTTGCCATATCATACCATTACAAACTTGCATTGTATTTTTAGTAAATGAATTGTTTTTCAAACCACCGAAAGCTTGCAACAAGTCGGGTGGTCCTATTCATGTTGCGCGGAGTGTATACATATATATATATATATATATATATATATATATATATATATATATATATCAGGACGTTTCATTTAATTTCGTTAATATAATCTTCACGTAATTAAAATGCTATTCAGTTTAAACAATCATACGTTTTTAAAAGTTTGAGGGCCTTCTCTGTGTAAGCTTTTTTCAATATCTCAGAAACAATAAATACAAAGGGTACTAGGAAAGTTTTGCAATACAGCTTCGTTTATTTAATTTTTTCAAAGTAAATTCCTCTACACTCAATACACCACTCCATCCTCCGAAACCAATCTTTAAACCAGTTCTGCCAAGTTTCACTAGGGAATAAAGCACACTCGTCCAAAGCCCGCAGAAGGTCCTCATCACTGGAAAACTGCCTTCCTTTTAGCTTCATTCTCACATGCAGGAACAGCGTAAAATCGCAGGGAACAAGATCTGGACTGTAGGGAGGATGCTCGAGAAGTTTCAATCCTGTCGTGGTAAAATATTCGGTGCAGGCTTTGGCGCGGTGAGCTGAAGCACTATCGTGATGGAGGAACCAGGTGTCCATTCTTAACTTTGGCCGCAAGTTCTTCATAGATCCAATGACTTTAGGCAGGCACTGTTTAGTATACCACTTAGCTCGCGTTATCTGCTCTTTAGTCAGTCGATGCGGCACCCAGAGAGAACAAAATTTCATCACGTGCAAATGATCATGCAGAATCGAACGAATTGCCGGTGCATTTAGGCCTGAAGTACCATCTATGTGTTGGTAGGTCACTCGCCTGTTCTCGCTAAGCATTTTCCTCACAGTAGTAACGTTTTCCACCGTATCTAACGTTCGTGGCCATCCTGGCCTCTCAGCGTCCTCCACAGCTAAATTTCCCCTTTGCAGATCTCTATACCACCTGAATATCGTTGTGCGATGTGGACAAAACTGCCCGTATCTCATTTCGTGACCACGATGCCATCGCAAGCACTTTATACTCTCACTACTAATGAATAACTGAGCCCATCGGCATGGCGCGGCGGCTCCTATGCACGTATGAACATGTCTCAACATGCAGCAACAAGCAGCTTCCTACAATTCATTGTTGCGTCATATTGCAAAACCTTCCTAGTATCCTTTGTAAAGTTTTACTGATTTTTACAAATTTGCTCTATATATATAAAAATCTCTCTTTCGCTCTCTCTCTCTCTCTCTCTCTCTCTCTCTCTATATATATATATATATATATATAACTTTTATTACCGAGTTCAACTGCTTGTAAGTAATATAATAAAACCTTAAGCTTTTTTGTTATCACAATCCTAAAAATTTTATTCTAGAAAACTAAACACGAATAGCATGTTCTTCATCAAGACAAGCATATTACCATCAAATTCAGCAGCTTTGAAATTCTCCTCATTAAGGGACAAAGCTATTCTTCTATAACTTACAACATAATCTGGATCTCGTTTCTTCAGAATAGATGTTAATTCCGGATGTCTATTCATCAAGCAACATTTAATTCTTCTGTACCCGCTTTATTAGTTCATAAATCCGTTTTCTCACTTCATTCCCTCTATTTTTTACGATTTCACCTTTTATATTATCCAGCTCTGTTGTTTTCATTTGTTTTATATTTTGAATTATTTCCTTGCACACCTCTTCTATCGGTTCTTCTACGTAATGGATACAAAGAATGTAGTAATATTTTATATCTACTACTAATTATTTCATTAGAACACATTTGTACTTAATACGTTTGCACCAATAACAGCTTTCCATTTAAGTCTAAATTCTGCACGGGACTTAGCAGTTTTAATTTAAAATTATAAAGTCACAGTTCATCTTCTACGGGTTGTAAGGTCATAAAAGGATTATCTTGATGAGTAACAGTTAATAAGTGATAATTTTGGAATATTTACATAAGTTTTATGGGATCCCTCAATTGGAGTGGTTTCCTAAATGATAATTAAAATAAATCGTAGGGAAAATACTATGTTGCTTAAATGATAGACCTTGAGACTCAATATTTATAACCGGGAAAAGATTAAAGTATAAGGTATACTATGTCTAATATTTGGTTGCTGGAGATATAAAATGTGCGTCTGAATCTGCCACATTCTAGTTAAATGACAATAAAGGAATTTTAGAAATAAGAACGACAAAACTATAGAGAATATTCAAGAAACCCAGTTTCTCGAGCAAGTTCAATGTCGCATCCGGAGAACTTTGTACTGGCTAAAGGAGTGGAAAATTTAAAAACATTAATGTTGCGTGAGCTTAAACAAGACAAATTTGTATAGAAGAGGAACAAAATAAAGTTGTTAATGTAAATGAATTAGCATGGCAAGGATCTGACAACTGGTACAACTGAGTATGTAATAGAATTATTAACTAATAGAGCACCTTAATAAGTGTGACAAATTTGTAGCCGACTTATCGATGATCGAGAAACAACAAATTATAGAAACTGCAGAGCTACATATATAAAATACAATGTGTAATTGAAAATCTAGAAGTATTTTCCATATGACGAAAACTACAATAATTTTCATCGAGCAACAAGCTTTTCTATCGTTGCATTAACAAGTTTTTTGATTTTAACAGCTCCATTAACATATATTAAACGTAAGAATATTAGGAGTTAATAGTTTGCATATAGTACAGATTGACTGATTGCATCGTTTAAATATCATTTATTTGCTTAACCATCGTCTGAGATTTCTTTAATTTATAGTCGAGTAGTTTTAACAATGACGTAATTCAAATAGTTCTACATTAATAATTTTAGTATGAAGCAATACTCTAAAGTCATTAAGCACCTGAACAGAACATGCGATCCTACATTTAGTACCAGAGAATAATGTTCTTTCGTGTCTGTGAACATATTCTTGCTTTTATAGGATCATATACTATGCGATCATAAAATGCCGAAGGTGCCTTACGGTTCCAATAATACGATTGGTGATGAGAATAGCGTTGATTGCACGATTTAATACGTCTTTTCTGATTATATAGTGGCTTTTAAAATTTTACTCTACCTTACGGTAACCATTCTAAGACACAGACAATTACAACACTCCATATTTAACTGTATACGAATTCAAATATGAAAGATGTTATTTAAATTACATACATACATACAATAAAAAATACAATGCAGATTAGTACGTAAAAAAATTGATTTCGATTTTCTTTATCCAAAACTGAAGACGAAAAAAAAACACATTTCACGATACTGAAATAAAATCGCCGTGATAAATGCTATGAAACTGTAATAATTAAAATCTTGCTAAGTACGTCTGCAAATATGCTTTATTAACAAGATTACTATCTATCACCAACGGTACTTAGAATTGTCTATAATATGTTAAAAATATTTGGCCAAAATAGATTATTGCTAGGACATTTGTATAATTAAATTAATTGAAAATTCGACAGTCGTCAACAAACAATTACAGAAATTAGGAATTACCTATTCCTTTTTTCTATTAGTATTAAAGGTTGAACTGACGACTGGTACGAGGGTAGTTTGACAAGTAGTGAGAATGGAAAAGAAAAACGAATTTTTTAAATACAAAATAATTTTTATTTTTCAATATATTCTCCTAAAAGAGCAATACATTTTATCTGCTTCTGGGTTTCCGGGCTGGTCTTCAGGGCTGAACTACTGCACTGAAACAGTTTCAGTGCAGTAGTTCAGCCCTGAAGATGTCCCATACAAATGGGTACGAAACGTCGACAGATATACTAGTGACGCGGTTCCAGCCCGAAAACCCAGAAGCAAATAGCATGGACCACGACCGCGGAAGTCTACGTACCAAATTGAGCAATACATTTATTCCAACGGTGCTTCAATACCCTTATGCCATCTCTAAAATGCGATTCCGGAAGGCTTGCAAAATACTCATTTACGGAGATGATAAGCTCGTCGTTAGACGAAAATTTCTTTCCACCTAGTGCCGTTTTCAATTTTGGAAAAAGGTGTAAGTCGGAAGGGGCTTGATCCGGCGAATAAGGCGCATGCGGTACTAATTAGAAATGCAACTCGTGGATTTTTTCATCGCAACTGTGCTGGTATGCGAGGGAGCGTTGTCTTGGTGAAACAGAATGTTTTTCTTTGCCATTTCTGGCCGTTTAGCACGAATCTCAACATTTAATTTTTGTAGAAGTTCTGCATATTATTGTCCATTTATTGTGGCACCTTTCTAAAGGTAATCAATGAGGAAAATGCCCTTTGAATCCCAAAAAATTGATGCCTTGTTTGCCGATAAAGTGGTTTTCGCTTTCTTTGGAGGTGCAGAATCACGTTCTAACCATTGTTTCGACTGTTGTTTAGTTTCGGGTGTGCTGTAGTGTATCCAAGTTTCATCACAAGTAACAAATCGCCTACTAAAATCAACCGGATTCCGCTTATAAAGGTCCAAACACTCATTGGAAATGCGCAAACGAGTGAACTTTTGATCAGTTGTAAGCAATCGCGGCACCGATCTTGCCGAAAGCTTGGAAAGGCCCAATTCTTTCGTTAAAATGTGGTATACGCGTTCTGTTGAAATGTTTACCATGTCTGCTATCTCTTTCACTTTGAGTCGTCGATCTTGCGTAATAATATTATGGATTTTTATCCAAAGCGCGCTGCATCAACACAGCTTGTTCTACCACGTTTAAATTCATTTACCCATCTACTTATTGTGGCGGATGATGGAGCAGATTCACCTAATGTTTCCCGTAACTCATCTTTTGTTTCGGTAGCTTTTATACACTTAATTACGAAGTATTTAATCACCGCACGAAACTCTCCTTTTTCCATTTTAACAAAACGACGTGTTGCTTCTTTTTCAATCAGCTGTCAAAAATAAACTAATCAACCTATTTATCTAAATATCGGAGTGTAAACATATAAATAGACAACCTAAATTACAGTGCATTTGTTTTACCAGTTAGAGCGCCACCTATGTGTCATTCTCACTACTTGTCAAACTATCCTCGTAGTCGTATGACCATGCGTCTATCTAGATATTTTATTTATGTTCTCTATATTAGTCAATTATACTAACTTTTCTAAAAAAAAAATGATCACCACTAAAGCTCTGAGAATTTTTGAATTAACATTATAATAGTCTATGCATTTATTAGCCCACAATTGTACTTGTTTAAAGGGTAAAACGAGTAAGTGATGTTTAAAACCTATACAGATGAATAAGAGGTTTTAATTAAGTGGTATTACGTCCGCGAATCATTACAGGTGGTTATAAAAGACTAGATACGCAGTATATAACTAATTAGGTTTGAACAAATCAGCATCTGACGCTAGAAAAAACAGCCCGTTTAAAAATAGATTGCTCACGAGCGTGAGCAGATTTACTTTCAATATAAGAAAATCTCTGCGCTCGTCTAAAATATTGGGTCTGGGAAAAAGTTCGTGGCGTTTTTTCAGTAAAATTCAACTGGTCCCCGCATGGCGCGTGGACGAATTCATTTAAACCGAATATGCTCCATTATTATCGACAATGTTTCGCCATTTTTTTGGTAGATCCATGATCCCATCGGTGAAAAACTTCTGTGGTTTCTGGTCGAAAAACTGAATCAAGTAGTTTTCACAGGCTTCTTTTGAAACCAACTTAATTCCATTGAGAGAGTTCTGCAGAGATCGAAACAGATGATAGTCAGAGGGTGCTATATCCGGACTGTAAGGTGGGTGCATCAAAACTTCCCAACCAAACTCTCTCAATTTTTGACGGGTCATCAAAGAAGTGTGTGGTCGGGCGTTGTCATGATGGAAGACAACACCTTTCCTATTAATCAATTCGGGCCGTTTTCTTTCAATTGCCTGGCGTAATCTCTCTAGTTGTGCACAGTAGAGTTGAGAATCAATCGTCTGACCAGTTTGAAGTAGCTCGTAGTGGACGATTCCCCTCCAGTCCCACCATACACACAGCATCACTTTTTTTGGCGTCAATGTTGGCTTAGCGAACGCTTGTGACGGCTCACCATCCTTTATCCACGATCTTTTACGCTTCCGATTATCGTACGTAATCCATTTTTCATCTCCGGTTATTAAACGTTTCAGAAACGGCTCGATTTCATTCCGTTTCAGCAGCGCATCGCAGATGTTAATTCGGTCCATCATGTTTTTCACGCTCAACTCATGAGGAACCCATACGTCAAGCTTTTTTTGTAACCAGCTTTGTGTAAATGGTTCAAAACAGTTTTGTGGTCAATGCCTAGCTCCATGCCAATATCGACACTGCTGATATGCTTATCTTGTTGGACTTTTTCAAGAATTTCATCAGATTTTTCAGTGATTGGACGACCGGAGCGTGACTCATCTTTCACATTGAAATTTCCAGAACGAAAGCGAGCGAACCATTTCCGCGCAACAGATTTCGATAAAGTACCTTCACCGTACACAGCACAAATTTTATCACAAGCCTGCGCAGCGTTCTTCCCCTTATCATAATAATATTGCAGAATATAGCGAAATTTCTCATTATTCTTCTCCATTTTCAAGTGCGAATAACTTTCCAACCACTGCACCGATTACAATGTTTCTACGCTCAAACTAACGTTGGGAAGGTCATCTAAAAAACGAGCCGTCGGTGGTGTCGCTGTGACTTGTTGTTCTTTAGTTATCGGCAACCAATGCCATCTATCGGGAAAAACGCCACGAACTTTTTCCCAGACCCAATATTAGGTACGTGTAAGTAAAAAAGGGGCGTGTATCCATACCCAAAATTTTAAAAATTCATATCAACGACGATTATATAACATTATTTAAGAGAATAATATAATTAGTGACACTATCTCCCTCCTAATCGAGTTGACATCAAAGCTAAGAATCTTATTTGCCAGAATCAAATTCAATTATTTGTAATCCTATTTCGTTTATCGCCGTTTGACATAAGCGCTTTATTCTAGATTAAATTTCATTGAAACATATTACAAACTCAGCATACATACATACATATGTATGTATGTTATTGTCCTGTGCAATAAGAGATATGAGATAAATAGGTGCAGGGTTTAGTGACAGAAATAATACTTCGCAAGTTGGAAGGATAATTGTCGCTTTACGTGGCGAAACTAAATTAGCTTACTGCAGATGTAGTGTAAGGAAGGTCCGTGAATTACCGTGTTCAGTACTTAAAATAATGACTGAACTTTAAGTACTACCGCTAAACCAACTACTTATAATTACTACCACCTAGCGCATATGCAACATTTTGTTAGAATTAGAAAATACACAATGAAGACAGCGTATTTTCTAATTGAGAAAGCCTTGCATACTGCATGCATATCAATGTCATCGTATCCGGTTACTAATATTCCAGCTATTTGAAAGAACAATAATTGAACATCAAAGATATTTCACAGCGGTAAAAAGGTATTGTTCTATATTTAAGTATATTTATTTACTTAAAGACACAATAAATTATTCAAGAGTAAAATCAACTCTTGAATTATGACAACTGGTAGTTCACTTTTGAACACAATTGTAAATAGCTAACTAAAAGTACTAAAATACAACAATAATACACAAAACACTATGGATAACTTTGTTTTTGTATTTTAAAGTCATATTTATAACAATAAAAAATCTATAAATTGTAAATGTAATAGAAATTAACAATGCATATATGAGGATTGTTCAAATATGAAGAAGACTTTCTACACTACGATAGTATCATTGAAAGCAAGAGTATAGTCTTAGAGATCGGTAAATTCCAGTTTACGAAATGACTGCAACTAGTGGCATTAGTATTAATAGGGCAAAAACAATTTCGAAAAATTTGCATTCGATGAATGCCGTGTCTACAGAATGCAGATCAAAAAGCAAAACATTGTGAAATTTCACGGAAACGACTGAACTGGTATTAAGTGAATAGTTTCTTGAACTATATTCTAATCTATAATGAGTATTAGTTGCATCAATATACACTACCGTTCATAAGTATTTGGGCACCCATATTTTATAAAATTATTTGAACAGCATAGCTTCTAGGAAATTCATTCTTGTAATATTGGATAGGTATAAGGAAAGTATTAAATCTACAGAAACGCTGCATAAGTAACATTATGTATTACTTTATTACCTGCAATAAACCAAAATTTGTTATTGGGACCACCTGGGGATTAGCGCAATAAAAGTTTCTCCAAGTTCTTGTAATTGTCTTTCTATGAAGGATACTGAAGGATAAGTTTAGTAATGATGTTTTAATGACCTCGGGCGAGTTTCATGTTATATTTTTGAAATTGCCCTCAGTTACGTTTCTGTATTCGTTGTGAGATATTCCTGTGCTAGTAGTGTTGTTAAGATCGTTAAATATGCCAAAAAGAAAAGAGATGGACATTGAAACGCGTTCTCTTATAATTGCGCACCATCAAGATGGCAAAAGCAACCGGCAAATTGCGAAACAATTAAAATTAAATAATACTTCCGTAGACTATGTCGTCAAAAAATACCGAGAAAGTGGCAGTGTTCTCAATAAATCACGGAGTGGGAGACCCAGAGCGACAACTTCTGCTGAGGATCGTGCAATAGTGATCACAAGCAAAAGAAATCGACGGAAAACAGCCCCAGAAATCGCTGCAGAAATCAATGCAGACCGTCCAAAGTCAATAAGCGTAACAACGGTCAAACGTCGCTTGTACAAAGCAGGTTTGTACGGACGAATTGCAATGAAAAAACCGTTATTGCGCAAACAGAATAAGCGGAAACGCTTAAACTGGGCTCGTGAACACCAACATTGGACAGTTGAACAGTGGAGTAACGTCTTGTGGACCGATGAGTCAAAGTTCGAAATTTTCGGGTCCAGAAGACGTGTTTTCGTTCGGAGATCTACAGGTGAGCGTGCGGCAGAGCAATGTATTGTGCCTACGGTTAAACATGGCGGTGGTTCCGTGATGATCTGGGGTTGTTTTGGTGGTACGGTCGTGGGTGATATTGTGAAAATTGAGGGAATACTAAGGAAAGAGCAGTATCGAAACATTTTGGAGACCAACGCTATTGCTTCAGGATTAAGACTTTTGGGTAGGAATTTTGTATTTCAGCAGGATAATGACCCAAAGCACACATCCAAAATATGCAAAGACTATTTGCAACTCTTGGAAGAGGAAGGATCCATCAAAGTTAAAAAATGGCCTCCCCAAAGCCCCGATCTAAATCCAATAGTTATTGTGGGAGGAACTTGATCGGGAGGTCCGGAAAGCAGTACCAACATCGGAGGCTGATTTGTGGAGGAAACTGCAGGAAGATTGGGTCCGCATAACACCGGATACATTAGCAAAACTAATTGCAAGAATGCCGCGATTATGTGCTGCCATTATAAAAAACAAAGGAGGTCACATAGATGAATCGAAAATTTAAATATAATATGTAATTCTACTGCCAGATACTGTAATTAGTTATGTATGTACATGTAATAAATATATTTTCATTTTTTCACTAGTGCTTTTAATCATTTCTTCTAAATTTATGGGTGCCCAAATACTTATGAACGGTAGTGTACCTCTGCATTAAAGGGCTTCAATATAAAGTGGCATTTGAAATCAATATTGTCGTGACAGTGAAAACTATTGTAAGCATACAAACCTCCCATGATAATTTTAGGATTCTGAAGATATAGTGCTTATAAATCTTGCTCATGAACAACGCACAGCCAATGTTAGCTACTATGGCGGACTCTTAAAAAATGGTGAGATCGTCATATCGCTCAAAACAACTTGAAATTCTAATCTGCAGTGTGATACTACTTGAAGACAATGCCAGACCATATATCACCGCCCTAACGTATTGAAAAATGGAATTAAACTGAGAATATTTCCACGGAATAACTTTTTTTTAACAAAAATGCCTCGCCGAGTCTTTCAAACGTGAACGAATTGGTCTTAGCGACGGTCCAAGAGCACGTTCACCAAAAACGACAGTCATTCAGGAAAACGCAGGAAAACGTCGATGCTGTGCGCAAGATCATCAACGAAGATGGACATGTGACATATCGTCAGATTGAAGCATTATTGAGGATTTCAAAGACCTCAATTCAAAAAATTTTGCATAAAGAATTGTGTGTAAGAAAATTAGTTTCCCGTTGGATACCGCATCTGTTGACCGAAGAACAGAAAACAGCAAGGTGAGTTGGTGTCAAAAATTCTAGATCGCTTCAACGCCGGAAACTCTGAAAACATATATGACATTGTCGGTGGTGACGAATCTTGGATTTACTAATAAGAACCAGGAAATAAACTCCAGTCGTCTATTTTGGTGTTCCAAGGTGCAGAAATGCGGACAAAAGTCATCCTCTCTCGAAGTATCTCCAAAAAAATGGTCGTGGCATTTGTCTCGAAAGCAGGTCATGTAGTAACAATTTCTCTATAAGATCAAAGAACTGTTACTACCGATTGGTATACAACCATTTGTTTGCTGCAAATCATCGCTGTGCTTCGAAAAAATCGACCACTAAGTCAATGCCAGTTCGCACATAGAACGTAAGACACTTGAATTTTTAACCCAACAAAACGTCGAATTGTTGGACTATCCTTAATGCGGTTCAATGACAGTAGCAACGAACGAGTAGAACAACTGCTTACAGAGTTGGTTCGAGCGAATGCAAAAGTGCATTAATCTTCGTGGAGAATACTTCGAAAAACAATGAAGTCTTTAAAAGCTTTCTATTATTGTATTTCAATTTTAAATGCAAAACTAAAAGACAACCCACGTATCATGTGTTTGAACTACTAAATAAGGCATTAAAAGGATAGAAACTTGAGAACGTTATGCAGGTGAAAACTTCGTTAGTGATTAGCATTGTCCCCTTATTACTTCTTACAATACTAACATTAAAAATCTTCGACTGACAAAAATGCATAGACCACAGTAGAACGTAAAAAA
>JAVIWB010006730.1:0-12202 GCA_031893035.1 Dermolepida albohirtum
TTTTTTATAGTAACGCAAGAGCTAGCCCGAAACTCAGTCAGTTACACCTCCAATTCTAACTTACATATTTTTTTAATGAACAAATATATGTACATACTACCACAAACACCAGCAACTTAAGAGGTAATAATGTGAAAGGACTTGGTTTTACACCAAAGCTTGATATTGAGTTCTACGTATTCTGAAAGAAAGAGATATACCCTGTTGCATTTATATTTGTGATTTGCAACTTGAAAAAACATCTATATCGAATCATAACGGGGAATTAAAAATGAATTGATTACATGTTGAAGCCTAACGATCATAAAGTAGAAAAGATAAGTCAACTCAAAACATTTTGGAAGCCGATAGTTATATAAAAGAAAGTAATGCGCTTTCTTTGGTGGAATTTCAAGAAAATCGTTTCTTTATCGAATTTTTGAAAGTAATTATTGTTATAGAGTAATTAATAAATTCACCAACAACATAGAAAGCTATTAAAAAAATGAAAAAAGATGTATGAGTACCACTAGATGGAAACAACTCAAAACATTTTGGAAGCCGATAGTTATATAAAAGAAAGTAATGCGCTTTCTTTGGTGGAATTTCAAGAAAATCGTTTCTTTATCAAATTTTTTTCCCAAACAATTCCACAATTAATTCAGAAGAAGGCTGCCATCAATTGAGCAAATTAGTAATTAATAAAAAGTGTTTTTACCATAACGCCGGGCCTCATACAAGTTTAATAATCCGCCTGAAACTGTTACAGCTTCGATGTAGTTTGCTGCCAGCCCCGCAACATCCGCCAGACCTGGCATCATCTCATTACCACTTGTTCCGATTTTTACGTAATTCTTTAGACGGAGAAACATTTAATCCGATTGAATCAAAAATCACTTTTTGTAAGCAAAGATCAGAAGTTTTAAGAGCACGGAATTATACTACTACCAAAAAAATGATAGAATGTATTAGAGAGAAATGATCAATGCATATTTGAATAAAATAGTTACATACTATAAAAGAATTGTTCATTTTCTTGAAAAAAAAACTAGATTATTTTCCGTTCAATTCGTTTTGTGTTTCTTACACAAATTGTAACATTAATTTGGAAAATGTTAAAAATTATTAGAAAAGTAAAGATCAGGAGGGGAAGAAAATAAATTTAAAAACAATTTCAATTTAATCATTAAAAATTGAAGTTTTCAAACTTGAACCGAAAAGTTGCGGAAAAAAAATAATCTGTTTTAAATATTTTTTAAATACGCATGCAAAGCAGTTTTTTCTTTAATTTGTAAGTAATTGTTACATCGAAAAATCGTGTTCCATCTTAACTTACACATTATAATTATACAGTGTGTATTAGCCAAATGGAATAAATTCGATAATAATTAAATGGAAGGGTGTTCGAAAAAACGCTCGGACACGTCGATTGGGATTTTTAGTTCCGTATCTTTTTAAATAAAAAGTTTATATACAGGGTGTGTCATGTAAAAGTGGTCAATACCAACTTTCTTATTTTAAATGCGACACCCTGTCAAATATTAAATTTTTGGATTCTTTAGAAAATTCCAGACATATTTCATGTACAATGTCTTATACCTATCTTCGACTGTTTCGGAAATATTAAATGTTTTCAGATTAATTTGAAAAATTTTTGATAATGTAAAAAACAACAAGAAAAACATTAATGTCACTATAGGAGATGTTCAAAGTGTTCGCCGCAAACGTCTTGACAACATCCTAATCTTAAATAAAAAATTTTTCTAACGTAGCTCAACGTCTCAGGTGTGACCGATCTAATCGCAACTATTATTCTTGTTCTTTAAGTCAGCTAAGTCGAGGGGTTTAAATTGTATACTATACTCTTCTACATATCCCCATAAGAAGAAGTCTAATGGCGTTCGATCAGGGGATCGTGCTGGCCATTCCATCGATCCTCGCCTACCTATCCACCGATTCGGGGAATATTTGGTTGTAGGCACTGTCCGACATTGATTTGGTAATGGGGTGGTGCTCCATCTTGCTGGAACCACATCGTATTTGCTGGAACTTGTGGGTTTGCTAGATCAGGATATAAGTTTGTCAAAGCTGGCACGAGAAGCAATGCTAAATAATCGTCGCCATTCAAATTTCCTTCAATGAAAAAAGGACCTACGATATGATCTCCAACAATTCCTGCCCAAACATTAACCTTCTCAGGGTATTGCGTATGTTCTTCGCTCATCCAGTGAGGATTTTCCCTGGACCAATAGCGGCAATTTTGACGATTAGCATGACCGTGAAGCGTAAAGGTACACTCACCAGAAAATAAAATATGTTCTAATTCGATCATATTGTTATCTAATATTGTCATCATTTGTTCACAAAAATACGTTCTCCTATCAAAGTCGTCTTCCATGAGCTCCTGAGTTGGTATAATTTTATAGGAATGCATTTTATTTTCTTTTAATGTGCGAGTAATCGATAAATGGTAAACATCGAACATTGACGCTGCTTGTCTACTAGAAGTATGCGGGTTTCTTCAAACTCAAGCACAATATCCAGTTTGGTATCATTACTTACTGCATTTCGCAGCTGCTTTCTTTATTTGCCTTACATGTCCAACTCTAAAAACCGCTTTTCTATTTTACTAATTGTTCCTTGGGATATAGGCGGCAAATTTGGAAATTTCTCATGAAATAAGTGAGCAGCTTCCATTTGTGTCCGTGTGTTATTCCACTACCAATCACCTGCAGAATTGTTATTTTGTGCATTTCTGTTAAATGAACCATTTTGCTGAAATGTAGTTAACGAAATTCAAATAGTTATGACACGACAACACTATTATTTATTATATTTTATTTTATTATATATTATTTATTATTATTATTAACAAACTATTATGTGAAAATCTTATTTTAATTGTAAACAAAATTATTAATCTGAAAACATTTAATATTTCCGAAACAGTCGAAGATAGGTATAGGACATTGTACATGAAATACGTCTGGAATTTTCTAAAGAATCCAAAAATTTAATATTTGACAGGGTGTTGCATTTAAAATAAGAAAGTTGGTATTGTCCACTTTTACATGACACACCCTGTATATAAACATTTTATAGCGTATTTAGAGCGTTTTTTCGAACACCCTTCCATTTAATTATTATCGAACTTATTCCATTTGGCTGATACACACTGTATAATTATAATGTGTAAGTTAAGACGGAACACGATTTTTCGATGTAACAATTACTTACAAATTAAAGAAAAACCTGTATTTCATTTTTATACTGTAGATTAGTTAAATTACAGAAAAATACCGCAGCAGTTTAGTTTTTGGGTTTCGAATAAGAACATTTTGGGTTTGCGACTAAAATTTTGTTTCAGCATGAAATAATAGTAATTTCGATAGCACTTGGTATACAATTAAATCAATAAGAGAGGCGATTAAAAGAAGACGAATATTACAACAGATAAATTGCACTGAAAGTAATTATTGTTATAGAGTAATTAATAAATTCACCAACAACATAGAAAGCTATTAAAAAAACGAAAAAAGATGTATGAGTACCACTAGATGGAAACAATGAAGTATTTTTCGTATAGCTTCGAACTTTTCATTTACATTGATAATGGTGGAATTTTTGAAACAATAATGTCTACGATGAAGATTACTTTTAATAGTGCATAACAATAAGATACTGTCCGATTTTCATGAAAGATATACATTGCCAGATCAGTGGAAATAAGTTAGTTTCAAAAAAAAATATTGCGCAGAATATAGTATTTTTTTTAAAGATATCCAAATAGAAGTACACTAGTAACAAAATGTTTCTAATTTTAGTTTAATAACAATTTTGAAATATTTCCACATACTCCATACTCATATGGAATCATTTCTAGATATATTTATTTATCAAAGTTGAAGGACATTCTTTATGGTAGTGATTTAGCCCTTGTATTAACGAGTTTCAGTTAAAAGAATCCTAAAAAGACGCTTACAGGAGCTTAGAAATTGTGGCATCGCCATTATAAAAATATATACGAGGATAGTTTGACAAGTAGTGTAAATGACACATAAGGTGGCGCTCTATTTGGTAAAACAAATGCACTTTAATTTAGGTTGCCTATTTATATGTTTACATGCCGATATTTAGATAATAGGTTGATTAGTCTATTTTTAACAGCTGATTGAAGAAGAAGCAACACGTCGTTTTGTTAAAATGGAAAAAGCAAGTATGTGCGGTGATTAAATACTTCGTAATTAAGGGTATGAAAGCTCCAAATAAAAGACGAGTTACGGGAAACATGGTGAATCTGCTCCATCATCCGCCACAATAAGTAGATTGGGAAATAATTTTAAACTGGTGAAAAAGCTGTGTTGATGAAGCGCGCTCTGGAGCACCCAAAATGTGACTTCTAAGGAAATGATTATAAAAATCCATAATATTATTACAAAAGATGGACGACTCAAAGTAAAATCAGGCATGGTAAACATTTCAACAGAACGCACACCACATTTTAAAAAAAAGAATTGGGATTTTCCAAGCTTTCGGCGAGATATGCCGCGATTGCTTGCGACTGATTAAAAGTTCACTCGTTTGCGCATTTCCAATGAGTGTTTGGACCTTTATAAGCGGCAAAAAAGGTGATGGCATCAATTTTTTGGGATTCAAAGGGCATTTTCTTTTATTACCTTCAGAAAGGTCCACAATAAACGGACAATATTATGCAGAACTTCTAGAAAAATTAAATTTTGGTTCGTTAAACAGCCAGGAATGGCAAAGAAAAAGTTTCTGTTTCACCAAGACAACGCTCCCTCGCATACCAGCACAGTTTCGATGTCCAAAATCCACAGTTGCATTTCTAATTAGTACCGCATGCGCCTTTTCCCCGGTTTTTGCCCCTTCCGACTTCCACCTTTTTCCAAAATTGAAAAGGGCCCCTAGGTGGAAAGAAATTTTGGTTTAACGACGATTTTATCATCTTCGTAAATGAGTATTTTGCAAGCCTTCCGGAATCGCATTTTAGAGATGGCATAAGGACTTTGGACCCCGTTGGAATAAATGTATTGCTCTTTTAGGAGAATATATTGAAAAATAAAAATTATTTTTTTTTAAAAAATTCGTTTTTCTTTAAATTTTCCCCAACTTGTCAAACTACCCTCGTATGTACATCCACAGTAGTTTCGACATTTTAGTACCTTTTCAAAGTAACCTAGGAGACCTTCAAACTTAAATATAGTTCTTATTTATAGGTTCATTTTTTAAAAAAAATAAAAAATATGGTTTGTAAATAATAGAAATACAGTCAAATTTTGATATTGTAAGATATATTTAGTTTTAATGAACACGATTCAAATCGTTATTAATAAATTTGCGTTACGTTATGATGAAAATACTCACTTTTCTAATTAAGCAAAATTTGCTTGAAGGGGGCAGCGAATGATCATAACTACAAATATTAGGTACAGTAATCTTTACAGGATTCAAAACTAATATAGACAGATGAAATGAACGCATAGCGTGGAGTTATGGGAAATGCAGTTCATTTAAAAAAAAATTCAAATTTCTCTATACTTTTTTCCAGATAATACAAATTTTAGCATTTTCCACTAAAAATTTAATCAATAAAATTCCCCTTTTATCATTAAAATTTTTTTATCACACTTTCTCTGGCATAATAAGTTTAGAAGTTCTGAATTTAAATTGTATTATAATAATAAATGTCAGAAATCAAGCAATATTCAATATAGTGCATAAATAGTGCATACGAGTACAAAGGTTCTGGTCGTTAATGGGGAAAATTTTTAATGATTTTGTTAAGTATTAATAATTTATATTTCAATTTTGAATGCAAGAATAATTTCAGCAAATATATATATATATATATATATATATATATATATATATATATAATGATATCATTGATAAAACCCGAAGAAATCAAATTCGTGTGTCAATAAGTGTTCTTTTAAATCGAATATTTAATACCAAAATTATACACATTACTACGGACTTTATCGTCATGGTATATGTATGTGCACACACATAAATGATAAGAAATGTGCTATTACTAATATTTTAAATTTCGCCTAATGCGCTATTAACTTCATCAATCTCTGTTCCGAAACAGAAATGGAATTTTATATCCCAATGAATTTGATTAAAGTTTCAACAAATAAAGGGGAAAGAATAAGAGAAATATGCGGCAATTACGTTATAAATGAGCTTAAATTGAAACAGTATTTTATAAAGGATGAACCATTGCGATCCATAAATCCGTTTTTGAAAATTAAATTTCAATAAACCTTTCAGAAGTTTTATTGAAGAGTCTTATTGGAAAAGAACACAAAAGAGACTATGATAAATGTTAAATCTTTAAGGATACTGACAAAGGAAAAAGTATCTCATTATTTTATTTTTTATAAGAAAAACAAAAAAAATATACGAATTTCGTAGATGGTTTATGTTCTGGAAATATATAAATATAAATAATTTAAAAACTGTAATATATTCTAGGATTTACCTTAATTTTTTGTCATATTATTTGGCTACCTTCTGTTAGAATAGTTTAATTTTATTTCCCCTTACTTTTGTTTACAATAAATTTGTTTGCAATAAATATTATTTGAATTAGATTTTTATTATGGAAATGAATTTTATTTACCTTTTTCGATTAATTCAATCAATCGCAGTGACTTCTCAGTTAAAAGGAGCGGTGAAAAAATAAAAAATTTTTTTTCTAAATTTATTAAAGTAAAAGTAACATCAAGTGGTAGATGCAATAATAAAGTTAATGTGCGAGTTAAATAACATTGAAACTTGAAGATTGACGTAATTTTTATAGGAGAATCGGTGAAATCACAAACTATGGTACGAGTATAAATCAGTAAGTCTAAATAAAAAAATCAAAGTTTTTTGTCCACCTTTAGAAGATAGTTTTATATAAATCTGATAAAAGAAACACTGTCGTAATAATCACTAGATTTTAATCTCATACTGTATTAGAAAATTTAAAATTAAATTTAAAATAATATTTTGTAGTAGAAGAATTTGATTTATGTTTTAGATTACTTAAATTTGTCTATTTGCTACCAATACTATTATTGTTATTTTCAATTAAATTATCTATCAAATGTAACTGACATACCGGGATAATGAATGTTATTACTGTTACTAGTCCTTTATCTATTTATCTATCTTTCTATATATATATAAACATACTTATATTTATATTCCGTATTTTTTGGGGCGCGTTAAATAATAGTTATAAATAATAAAATAAAATAAAAGCACCGGGGGTATGTAACATTTTTTTTTTCACAACGCACGGTAGTAGAACTACCCCTTTTTCGAACCACCTCACTAACCTTGACCACAATGCATGTTGGGACGGTCAAATTCAATGAGGAGGCTCTAGAATAGGCGAGGTCTAAAAGGTTTCAGCGTTAAGATCATTTTAAGGTTAAGGTCATTTCGATATCAAAATTAATGAGGAGGTTCTAAAAAAGGTTAAGTCCGAGGGGATTTAGTAGCTTTCAGGCCATTAAAAACATTTCAAGATCAACGAGGTCTTAGATTCGGCTGAGCTCGATGAAGATCAAAAAATATTTACGTGCGTGAATAAAGAAAATATATATATATAGGTAGAGTTAAGAATCATTCTCAGTATTGTGAGTTATCATGAAGCTTATTTTGATGAAAGAACAAACTGATTGTTCTCAGAAAATTAAAGAGGGTGAATTGAGAAATGTTAACATTGAAGAAGGTAGTTTCACGAACGAAAATTATAAAGTAGTCTTTATAAAAGCTCTGCTCAAATGTGTCAGACAATAATTTCTGGGATAAAGTAGATATATGTGTGCAGAAAAATAATAATAATAATAATAATAATAATAAAAATTACGGGAACCTCATGGAATATCCTTTAGTATGAGAAAGAACATATTTTTTGAATAAAAGTTATTCATGGTGGATATGTGTTGGTTTGTCACTAGACTTGACTTTGTACCACTGGTGAAAATTGTAGGCATGAAAAAGCAATGTGTGCCTTTTAATGTTGAAGAGTGAATGATTCTTATTAGAGACTGCGAAGTTGAAAAGATATTTTCAATATTGCAATGGAGTATTTCCAGTTGTTAGTAGTTTTAATGTGCAAATGTATAGTCTATGTTTTGATGGATCGACTAGAAAATTGATAATAGAAAAATATGGAAAGTTTCTACATTTAGCGTATACAGATTTGTTGGAATTATGTCGTTTAAAAGATGTGGTGGAATCTCAAATAACACTTTTAACAAACTTAAAATATTGTGATTTAATCACTGAAGGTTGATATATAACCCTTTGCCACATTAATTTTCGTATTCTGTATACGTATTTCGACAACTAAGTTGTTGTCACCATCAGCAGATAATTAAAAAATGTGCACCTGGTAAACTACGGCGAATATTGTTGATACCGTTGAGAACCAAAATATACACTGTATATTCGTTTCACAAGATTTTTAAAAATTGTTTTACTTAAACTAAGATGCATGACCCTAAAAAAGAAACACGGACATGACCGATAACTACCTACATGTAATTTATTGCACTATCCCTTTTTCTGTCATTTAGCAGACCGAGAAGAGGCGACATGTTCGGACCCCCATCGAAGTTCAACACCTACTCTTCAAAATGTACATACTTTCGTACGTATCTAATTCGCGATAATTATACACGTTCTTAATCAAATGCCAGCAATCTGCGTTAACACTATGATTACAATCCAACACATGTTTTGCTAAGCTCGATTTTTCCGGCCGGTTGAATTTTATATGCGCGATATGTTCTTTATACCGGGTTTATATCAATCTTTTTGTTTGGCCGATGTATTGTTTACTACAATCTAAACTTTTAAATTCCGTAGATTCCCGATTTCTTGTTATTCTCGACTTTGTCTTTTGCATTTCCTAAAAGCGATTTTATGGAGTTAGTGGACCGAAAAGTAACTTGAAACCCGCGCTCTTTAAAAACACTATTTAAATTTTTCGTCAAACCGTGGAAAAGGAAACATACCAACTGCTTGTCCCGATTGCTTTGGGGTAACAGACATGTGGTATCCCGGATTGTTTTTCTTATGTTGGCCTTCCTAATTAAACCATTGATTATCTCCGAATCAAAACCATTGTATCTCGCGATATTCTTAATAAAGTTCAATTCTTTTTCGTATCTTACTTTTGTTAGTGGGAAATTAAGTAAGCGATTGATAAGAAAACTGAACGAAGCCATGATTTGTTGCATGCCATGATTTAAGTCCGCCGTAATGAATCTATTAACATGGTTTCTTTCGGAAAATATCAATTTCTATTTTAAGATTATTCCTAATAACTAAGGTGTCCAAAAGAGGCAACGTGTTTTCTTTTTCCACTGTAAATTTAATAGTCGGAAATTTTGAATTTAAGTGCTTGACGAAATCTTCCAAGTTGCATTTATGTGTATTGAAAATCGCGAAAATATCGTCAACATACCTAATCCAGATTCTCGGAAAATGTTTAGCCTTATTCAATTTCAAAGTTACTCATAAATAAGTCCGCTATGAATGGAGAAAGATAATTGTCCATTGCAGTTTCCTGTTTTTGTTCATAAAACTTCCCTTCAACTTGAAAACAGTTTTGGGACATGCAAATGTTTGTTAATCTCACGTATTCTTTTATTTTCTCTGGTTCGATCTTATTCTTGTGCAGAAATTCTTCTAAATATTTTAAGGTTTCTAGGATCGGTACGGAAAGAAATAATGACGTTACGTCGAATGTCACTAAAATTTCCCAATTTTATAATTTACAGTCTTTAATCTTTTGAATAAATTCTATTGAATTAGTAAACTGAGAGACTTTCAAGTTTTTCGGGCAAATTTTTGTATTCATTCACTAGCCATTTTGAAATCAAATAAGTAGGGGAGTTGATCCCTGAGACAATTGGTCTCATTGAGTTGCCTGGTTTATGTATTTTAGGCAAACAATGTAATCTATGAATCAACGGATTACTTACACTTAATCTGTAATTCTTATTCGGGGTTATTAACTTTGGACAATTTTTTAATACATTTTTTGTATTTCTAATCATTTTTAGTAATGGAGTTTTCGTGTATTCAACGTATGGTCCTTCTAAAATTAAGTTTCTTACTTTTTTGAAAATAATCACTTTTGTCCAAAATTGCTAACTTGTTCCCTTTATCTGCTTTTAAATAAAAGCAGTCTTTCGACCTGAGACTTTTAATTGACTTCCATTCGTGGTTAACTAGTTTATGTTTGTTTTCTTGTAAGTTCTGTTTAATTTGAATCTTACAAGCCTCTCAAATGAAATTTTTTGAATTTGGTTCTAAATTCTTAATAGCCGTTTCAATGCTTGCAATCACCTCCTCGGTAGGAATATCCCGGTTGGGCAAGCAATGTTTTAAACTTTTGTTTAAGTCTAATTCTTGTCGATTGAAAGTCTCGGATGAATTATTGACGACTAGTGTTTCTTTTATAGGATTTATATTAAGCCTGTTGTCTGATTGCGGACATAACTCTCTAAATTTCTTGGTAAGACCTCTAATTTTCTTGTTTAATTTGTGGTTTGTGATTTCCCCGATTTTCCTATAAAAGCTACACCACTCTTGAAATTCAAACTGATTTAAATTTTTTGTTAGTTTGAAATGTAATTCATATAATTCTAGTTCTAATCTACTACTTTTATGTCCAGATATTTCATTTCAAGTGTTAACCATTTCATTTTCGCAAATGAAATGACTTTCTCATTCATTCTACAATTTGATGTTGCTTTTACTTTGATAAATTTTGGAAAAACCTTACTATTTTTACAGCGTTTCAAGAAATTAATGTCTGCACTTAATAACTTAACTTTACTGTATATCTTGTGAAATGTGTTGTAATCCTTTGACCGCAAAAGCCATCTTTATAATTACATAAAAGGGCTATTTTCCTTATAAATAATTATCGAGGCGATTTAGATTACGAAGGAGATGCACACATATAAACACACCTTATTTAAATAGCGGAAAGATCAAATATTTTTGCATTCAACAAGAATCAGAATCGTTTTAGAAGGTATTTCTAATAATTGACAAGAAAGAAAACAACACCTACAATTCTTTACGATATATATATATATATATATATATATATATATATATATATATTTGTTATGTCCGTTTATAAATATACATATGTACTTATCTGCAGGCTGTCTCCGGTTCGAAAGTTCCTTCCCAGATGCGTTGATTCACACTTCTAATTATTCGCTCTCGAATAAATTTATACGGCGCTTATCAATCTCCCTACACCTTAAACCTTCTATATGGATCTATCTCTGCCTCCGGAGTCTTTTCTCCATTCGCTCGCAAACTTCTATCTCCTTTATCTCTTAGACTCAACTCTCTCTTTTGAGCTCTGGAGCCACACTCGGGTTTTGAATTGTGATTATAGATTGGGTGGGTAATAAATAACCGGTGTTAATACAATTTTTGGTGCGTAGAGACTGTACGTGATTGGTAAAGGGAGGGTCGGTTTGAGGTGGGTCGTCAAGTAGTACGTATTGGGATCTTCGGTTGTTATAAACGTGAACGTGTATGTTCATTCCAGAGATTAGTGGATCTTCATGATTTCAAAGTACTTCCTGAATATGTCTGATGGTTTTGAGTATGGTTGGAATGTTGAGATCCTGTCGTATGGTATCGTTTCTTACAAATCAGGATTCTTACATGATTATTCGCAATACTCTGTTTTTGCAAGGATTGAAGTACATTTAAGTGAGGTTTGGTATTAGAAGCTGAAAAATTGTGCGTAAAGTAACAGCGTGTATTTAGCATTGGTCAAAAATGAATTCAAAACGAAGAGCTGTTCTGTTTTGCACTTTGTAAATCGTTTACTGAAACGTTTAATTTGATGAAACAAGTGTATGATGATGCGTGTTTATCACGTACGAGTGTGTATGAGTAGTATAAACAATTTAAAGACGGTCGTACCGACATAAATGACAACGAACATTCTAGTTCAAAAAATCTGTGGTTTCGGAAAATAACGTCAAACTTTGACGTGAATTTATCAGAAATTAGCCGAAATCCTCATCGCGATACGTGGGAGTGGAATTAAATATTTCCAAAGATTCAATTTGTCGCATTTTGACACAGCATTTGGGACAGACAAAGATTTGCGCTAGGCTAGTACCACAGAAGCTAACTAAATTCAACATTGTAC